>CM026429.1:76877-338764 GCA_014871385.1 Ceratodon purpureus | reverse complement strand
AAACCCGAACCCGAAACCCGAAAACCCGAAACCCGAAACCGAAACCGAAACCGAAACCCGAAACCGAAACCGAAACCCGAAACCGAACCCGAAACCCGAAACCCGAAACCCAAACCCGAAACCCGAAACCCGAAACCGAAACCCGAAACCCTAAACCCGAAACCCGAAACCCAAACCGAAACCCGAAACCTAAACCCGAAACCCTAAACCCCGAAACCCGAAACCTAAACCCTAAACCCTAAACCCTAAACCCTAAACCCGAAACCCTAAACCAACCCTAAACCCTAAACCCTAAACCTAAACCTAAACCCTAACCCGAAACCTAAACCCTAAACCTAAACCCTAAACCTAACCCTAAACCTAAACCCTAAACCCTAAACCCTAAACCCTAAACCCTAAACCCTAAACCTAAACCTAACCCTAAACCTAAACCTAAACCTAAACCTAAACCCTAAACCCTAAACCCTAAACCCTAAACCCTAAAACCCTAAACCCTAAACCCTAAACCCTAAACCCTAAACCCTAAACCCTAAACCCTAAACCCTAAACCCTAAACCCTAAACCCTAAACCCTAAACCCTAAACCCTAAACCCTAACCCTAAACCCTAAACCCTAAACCCTAAACCCTAAACCCTAAAGACCACTTATAACCCCACTTTAACTTCTTAACCCTAACCCTAATGAGAATTTCGACTACACCATTGGATTCACAATGCCCTAATATGGGGGGGTAGGTATATTCAAAATTCCAAAATACCTCACCAATCAAAAAGTCAACTCAAATTTTGCAAAGTCCAAGATGCTATATCTTCCAAATGGTGATAGTGTTAAGCGAAATTATTGAACCATTGGATTCACAACCCTTGTAAATGGGGGGGTAGGTCCTCTCAAAACCTCATTCTAAGTATGCCATATAATCGGGGACACACATGTAACCCTAAACCCTAAACCCTAAACCTAAGTCAACCACGCCCTAGAGCCAATTAGAGGGATTTCAAATTGATATCAAAATCCATGTTTGGACTTTGTATGCCTAAGATATTAATGGATGAAGTTTGCAAATTCAGAACTTCATCCATCTATATCTCATGCATACAAAGTCCAAACATGAAGTGTCATACCATTTTGGAATGCTCGACATTGGCCCTAGGATGTGGCAAAAGTTTAATGTCAAACCCTAAACCTCATCAAAAAGTCATAATCTTAAGACCACCCCTATATATCTCTTAAACAAAGCACATCTAGACAAATCCAACATCACCATTGGATTCCCCATGCCCAAATTAGTGGGGGTAGGTATCTTCAAACTTCCAAAATAATCAATATTCAAGTGAAAGTCAACAACATTTACCGAAGTCAAACGTTTAATATCTCCCAAATGGTGATAGTGTTAAGCGAAATTATTTCACCATTGGATTCACAACCTTTGAAAATGGGGGGGTACATGTCCTTGAAATTTCAAAATTCCAAACCCACAAGCATTTGGAAACCCTAAAGACCACTTATAACCCCACTTTAACTTCTTAACCCTAACCCTAATGAGAATTTCGACTACACCATTGGATTCACAATGCCCTAATATGGGGGGGTAGGTATATTCAAAATTCCAAAATACCTCACCAATCAAAAAGTCAACTCAAATTTTGCAAAGTCCAAGATGCTATATCTTCCAAATGGTGATAGTGTTAAGCGAAATTATTGAACCATTGGATTCACAACCCTTGTAAATGGGGGGATAGGTCCTCTCAAAACCTCATTCTAAGTATGCCATATAATCGGGGACACACATGTAACCCTAAACCCTAAACCCTAAACCCTAAACCCTAAACCCTAAAACCCTAAACCCTAAACCCTAAACCTAAACCCCTAAACAAATAAGAACTACATCAAATTAATTTTTATTCACGTAAAATATCAATCATATGTTTGCATAGAGTGAAATTAATGAAGTATTTGATGACTTAATAATATTCTAGACTTGTAACAATGATAATATCAACCATTTGATTGTTTATGTCATGACTTATAAGTACTAGGTCCTTAAGCAAATAAGATTCTGTACCCAATTAATTTTTATTCACGTAAAACATCACTTATATATTTGCATAGAGTAAAATTAATGAAGTATTTCGTGACTTAATAATATTCTAGACTTGTAACAATGATAATATCAACCATTTGATTGTTTATGTCATGACTTATAAGTACTAGGTTTCTTAAGCAAATAAGATTCTGTACCTAATTAATTTTAATTCACGTAAAATATCACTCATATATTCGCATCGAATGAAAATAATAAAGTATTTGATGTGTTCATAATATTCTAGACTTGTAAGGATGATTATATCAAGCATTTGAATGTTTGTTTTATGACTTTTTAGTACTAGGTTCCTAACGAAATAACCACTGCACTCGGTTAATTTTTATTCACGTAAAATATCACTCACATGTTTGCATGGGATTAATATAATGAGGTATTTGATGACTTAATAATATTCTAGACTTGATAGCATGATAACATGAAACATTTGAACGTTTATTTCATGACTTTCTAGTATAAAGTTCTCAAACAAATAAGAACTACATCAAATTAATTTTGATTCACGTAAAATATCACTCATATGTTTGCATGGGATTAATATAATGATGTATTTGATGACTTAATAATATTCTAGACTTGATAGCATGATAACATGAAACATTTGAACGTTTATTTCATGACTTTCTAGTATAAAGTTCTCAAACAAATAAGAACTACATCAAATTAATTTTGATTCACGTAAAATATCACTCATATGTTTGCATGGGATTAATATAATGAGGTATTTGATGACTTAATAATATTCTAGACTTGTAACAATGATAATATCAACCATTTGATTGTTTATGTCATGACTTATAAGTACTAGGTTTCTTAAGCAAATAAGATTCTGTACCTAATTAATTTTAATTCACTTAAAATATCACTCATATGTTCGCATCCAATGAAAATAATAAAGTATTTGATGTGTTCATAATATTCTAGACTTGTAAGGATGATTATATCAAGCATTTGAATGTTTGTTTTATGACTTTTTAGTACTAGGTTCCTAAGGAAATAACCACTCCACTCGGTTAATTTTAATTCACGTAAAATATCACTCACATGTTTGCATGGGATTAATATAATGAGGTATTTGATGACTTAATAATATTCTAGACTTGATAGCATGATAACCTGAAACATTTGAACGTTTATTTCATGACTTTCTAATATAAAGTTCTCAAACAAATAAGAACTACATCAAATTAATTTTTATTCACGTAAAATATCAATCATATGTTTGCATAGAGTGAAATTAATGAAGTATTTGATGACTTAATAATATTCTAGACTTGTAACAATGATAATATCAACCATTTGATTGTTTATGTCATGACTTATAAGTACTAGGTCCTTAAGCAAATAAGATTCTGTACCCAATTAATTTTTATTCACGTAAAACATCACTTATATATTTGCATCGAATGAAAATAATAAAGTATTTGATGTGTTCATAATATTCTAGACTTGTAAGGTTGATTATATCAAGCATTTGAATGTTTGTTTTATGACTTTTTAGTACTAGGTTCCTAACGAAATAACCACTGCACTCGGTTAATTTTGATTCACGTAAAATATCACTCACATGTTTGCATGGGATTAATATAATGATGTATTTGATGACTTAATAATATTCTAGACTTGATAGCATGATAACATGAAACATTTGAACGTTTATTTCATGACTTTCTAGTATAAAGTTCTCAAACAAATAAGAACTACATCAAATTAATTTTGATTCACGTAAAATATCACTCATATGTTTGCATGGGATTAATATAATGATGTATTTGATGACTTAATAATATTCTAGACTTGATTGCATGATAACATGAAACATTTGAACGTTTATTTCATGACTTTCTAGTATAAAGTTCTCAAACAAATAACGAAACTTATTCCGCAATTTATTAACTTATATTCTAATGTGAAACCCATGTATAGTATAATGCTATTGACATAATTCAGCCATATTTAAAACTATAATTAATTCTTTGGCACCTAAAATATTACCTTTTAGCTTACATTCTCTGATTTATTTTTAAACTTCTTTACATTTCTAAAGTCACGTAATAAAATCATTTAAAATTTGTGTATATTAAAAACAATTACACATTTGATTCAAATGTCATGACTTGGAGTTGTTCATGAGCTTTTGGCACGTTCAAATAGTTCAATTCCATGACTTTAATGAATAGAGTATCATTAAGTTAGACATATGTAACATATACATACATAACAAATTAAAGTCAACCACGCCCTAGAGCCAATTAGAGGGATTTCAAATTGATATCAAAATCCATGTTTGGACTTTGTATGCCTAAGATATTAATGGATGAAGTTTGCAAATTCAGAACTTCATCCATCTATATCTCATGCATACAAAGTCCAAACATGAAGTGTCATACCATTTTGGAATGCTCGACATTGGCCCTAGGATGTGGCAAAAGTTTAATGTCAAACCCTAAACCTCATCAAAAAGTCATAATCTTAAGACCACCCCTATATATCTCTTAAACAAAGCACATCTAGACAAATCCAACATCACCATTGGATTCCCCATGCCCAAATTAGTGGGGGTAGGTATCTTCAAACTTCCAAAATAATCAATATTCAAGTGAAAGTCAACAACATTTACCGAAGTCAAACGTTTAATATCTCCCAAATGGTGATAGTGTTAAGCGAAATTATTTCACCATTGGATTCACAACCTTTGAAAATGGGGGGGTACATGTCCTTGAAATTTCAAAATTCCAAACCCACAAGCATTTGGAAACCCTAAAGACCACTTATAACCCCACTTTAACTTCTTAACCCTAACCCTAATGAGAATTTCGACTACACCATTGGATTCACAATGCCCTAATATGGGGGGGTAGGTATATTCAAAATTCCAAAATACCTCACCAATCAAAAAGTCAACTCAAATTTTGCAAAGTCCAAGATGCTATATCTTCCAAATGGTGATAGTGTTAAGCGAAATTATTGAACCATTGGATTCACAACCCTTGTAAATGGGGGGGTAGGTCCTCTCAAAACCTCATTCTAAGTATGCCATATAATCGGGGACACACATGTAACCCTAAACCCTAAACCCTAAACCTAAGTCAACCACGCCCTAGAGCCAATTAGAGGGATTTCAAATTGATATCAAAATCCATGTTTGGACTTTGTATGCCTAAGATATTAATGGATGAAGTTTGCAAATTCAGAACTTCATCCATCTATATCTCATGCATACAAAGTCCAAACATGAAGTGTCATACCATTTTGGAATGCTCGACATTGGCCCTAGGATGTGGCAAAAGTTTAATGTCAAACCCTAAACCTCATCAAAAAGTCATAATCTTAAGACCACCCCTATATATCTCTTAAACAAAGCACATCTAGACAAATCCAACATCACCATTGGATTCCCCATGCCCAAATTAGTGGGGGTAGGTATCTTCAAACTTCCAAAATAATCAATATTCAAGTGAAAGTCAACAACATTTACCGAAGTCAAACGTTTAATATCTCCCAAATGGTGATAGTGTTAAGCGAAATTATTTCACCATTGGATTCACAACCTTTGAAAATGGGGGGGTACATGTCCTTGAAATTTCAAAATTCCAAACCCACAAGCATTTGGAAACCCTAAAGACCACTTATAACCCCACTTTAACTTCTTAACCCTAACCCTAATGAGAATTTCGACTACACCATTGGATTCACAATGCCCTAATATGGGGGGGTAGGTATATTCAAAATTCCAAAATACCTCACCAATCAAAAAGTCAACTCAAATTTTGCAAAGTCCAAGATGCTATATCTTCCAAATGGTGATAGTGTTAAGCGAAATTATTGAACCATTGGATTCACAACCCTTGTAAATGGGGGGATAGGTCCTCTCAAAACCTCATTCTAAGTATGCCATATAATCGGGGACACACATGTAACCTAAACCCTAAACCATAAACCAACCCTTAAACCTACATGCGTAAAGCCTTAATTGCATGACATTTTTGAAGATGGAATCCTTAAATACAGCCATGACTGTACTTTAACTTGGAATTACGTCAAAAAATACTATAA
The DNA here is from genome assembly GCA_014871385.1 of Ceratodon purpureus. Classification (NCBI taxonomy): domain Eukaryota; kingdom Viridiplantae; phylum Streptophyta; class Bryopsida; order Pseudoditrichales; family Ditrichaceae; genus Ceratodon; species Ceratodon purpureus. The sequence goes on along the minus strand of CM026429.1, from coordinate 332,607 downwards.
GACGCTTTTAGACAAGAAAGAAAGACACAATTCATACCTTGGACTGATTTGTAACTTCAAGATGCAAAAACTCATACTAAAAGTGATAAGGCCATGACATATTGAAAATCTAAATCCTCATTAGTTAACATTTTTGACGGCCATAAGTCATAAAGTATATCGCAATAAAACTCCACCACGTCCTAAGGCCTTGCCAACGCTCTCCGTCAACGCAATCCATTCTTCATTCCGACGTGGCATGCATGCGCCATGAGCTGACGAAGTTTGAAAACCACAAACTTCATCCGCTCATATCTCATGCATCCAACATTGGAATGGAGCGTGCTTTAACTTTTTGGAACTGTACGGTTAGAGTCCACCTCGTGGGGCCCTCCGTTTAGAATCGCCCTTCACCGAGGCAAGGGTTTACGGTTGCCACCCCCATAAAAGGGACCTTGCATTTTCTATTATTAGCCGTATATGTGGGGCCCACGCTATAGACAATTGTGAGGGAATTCCGGTCATATGTAAGGCTTTGTCATCGGAGTTTGCAGGCATGAGATATAGATGGATGAAGTTTCAACAATCTAAAGTTCATCCGTCTATATTTCCTAAATGAAGATAGTCTATAGAAATGTTTTTACATATTCTATTTCTTTGAGCTTAAAATAGGGTGTAGGTGTCCTTAAAACTTTGATCGCTTTGGCCAGTTGATAATGATTCCTATTTTAAGACTTTACCTTTGATTGCCTATAACTCCTAAGCAACACTATTTATGGAAAAACTTTTTAAAGGATCATGCAAAAATAACTAACAACTATGACATAAGCCTTTGAAAATTTCAAAATTGCTTTAAATAGACCAAAGTCAACTACCCTAGCTCAAAGTCAACGAGGCTATATCTCCAAAACTACAATAGTCTATAGAAATGTTTTTACATATTTGGATTCCCTATACCTCAAAATGGGGGGGTAGGTCACTTCAAAATGCCAAAAAAAGTATGCCAAAAAGGCGGGAACACCCTTGTAACCTAAACCCTAAACCCTAAACCCTAAACCCTAAACCCTAAACCCTAAACCCTAAACCCTAAACCTAAACCCTAAACCCTAAACCCTAAACCTAAACCCTAAACCATAAACCAACCCTTAAACCTACATGCGTAAAGCCTTAATTGCATGACATTTTTGAAGATGGAATCCTTAAATACAGCCATGACTGTACTTTAACTTGGAATTACGTCAAAAAATACTATAAGACGCTTTTAGACAAGAAAGAAAGACACAATTCATACCTTGGACTGATTTGTAACTTCAAGATGCAAAAACTCATACTAAAAGTGATAAGGCCATGACATATTGAAAATCTAAATCCTCATTAGTTAACATTTTTGACGGCCATAAGTCATAAAGTATATCGCAATAAAACTCCACCACGTCCTAAGGCCTTGCCAACGCTCTCCGTCAACGCAATCCATTCTTCATTCCGACGTGGCATGCATGCGCCATGAGCTGACGAAGTTTGAAAACCACAAACTTCATCCGCTCATATCTCATGCATCCAACATTGGAATGGAGCGTGCTTTAACTTTTTGGAACTGTACGGTTAGAGTCCACCTCGTGGGGCCCTCCGTTTAGAATCGCCCTTCACCGAGGCAAGGGTTTACGGTTGCCACCCCCATAAAAGGGACCTTGCATTTTCTATTATTAGCCGTATATGTGGGGCCCACGCTATAGACAATTGTGAGGGAATTCCGGTCATATGTAAGGCTTTGTCATCGGAGTTTGCAGGCATGAGATATAGATGGATGAAGTTTCAACAATCTAAAGTTCATCCGTCTATATTTCCTAAATGAAGATAGTCTATAGAAATGTTTTTACATATTCTATTTCTTTGAGCTTAAAATAGGGTGTAGGTGTCCTTAAAACTTTGATCGCTTTGGCCAGTTGATAATGATTCCTATTTTAAGACTTTACCTTTGATTGCCTATAACTCCTAAGCAACACTATTTATGGAAAAACTTTTTAAAGGATCATGCAAAAATAACTAACAACTATGACATAAGCCTTTGAAAATTTCAAAATTGCTTTAAATAGACCAAAGTCAACTACCCTAGCTCAAAGTCAACGAGGCTATATCTCCAAAACTACAATAGTCTATAGAAATGTTTTTACATATTTGGATTCCCTATACCTCAAAATGGGGGGGTAGGTCACTTCAAAATGCCAAAAAAAGTATGCCAAAAAGGCGGGAACACCCTTGTAACCCTAAACCCTAAACCCTATACCTCAAAATGGGGGGGTAGGTCACTTCAAAATGCCAAAAAAAGTATGCCAAAAAGGCGGGAACACCCTTGTAACCCTAAACCCTAAACCCTAAACCCTAAACCCTAAACCCTAAAACCCTAAACCTAAAACCCTAAACCCTAAACCCTAAACCCTAAACGCTCTCCGTCAACGCAATCCATTCTTCATTCCGACGTGGCATGCATGCGCCATGAGCTGACGAAGTTTGAAAACCACAAACTTCATCCGCTCATATCTCATGCATCCAACATTGGAATGGAGCGTGCTTTAACTTTTTGGAACTGTACGGTTAGAGTCCACCTCGTGGGGCCCTCCGTTTAGAATCGCCCTTCACCGAGGCAAGGGTTTACGGTTGCCACCCCCATAAAAGGGACCTTGCATTTTCTATTATTAGCCGTATATGTGGGGCCCACGCTATAGACAATTGTGAGGGAATTCCGGTCATATGTAAGGCTTTGTCATCGGAGTTTGCAGGCATGAGATATAGATGGATGAAGTTTCAACAATCTAAAGTTCATCCGTCTATATTTCCTAAATGAAGATAGTCTATAGAAATGTTTTTACATATTCTATTTCTTTGAGCTTAAAATAGGGTGTAGGTGTCCTTAAAACTTTGATCGCTTTGGCCAGTTGATAATGATTCCTATTTTAAGACTTTACCTTTGATTGCCTATAACTCCTAAGCAACACTATTTATGGAAAAACTTTTTAAAGGATCATGCAAAAATAACTAACAACTATGACATAAGCCTTTGAAAATTTCAAAATTGCTTTAAATAGACCAAAGTCAACTACCCTAGCTCAAAGTCAACGAGGCTATATCTCCAAAACTACAATAGTCTATAGAAATGTTTTTACATATTTGGATTCCCTATACCTCAAAATGGGGGGGTAGGTCACTTCAAAATGCCAAAAAAAGTATGCCAAAAAGGCGGGAACACCCTTGTAACCTAAACCCTAAACCCTAAACCTAAACCCTAAACCTAAACCCTAAACCCTAAAACCCTAAACCCTAAAACCCTAAACCCTAAAACCCTAAACCTAAACCTAAACCCTAAACCCTAGGCTTCATCCGGAAGACAAACAAGTGAATTGCGACCGCTAATATCTAAAACAACAGAGAGTCAAGTAATAAAAAAATAATCAAACAATAATAAAATTAAAAAATAAAAAATAAAGAAATAAAAAAAACTTGCAATTGATGTCGTCCTCAGAACCGATAATCTGTTCTTCTAAAAGCCTAACTTGAACCTGATCACAACAATAAGGTCGTCCTAAGTCGACTCTCCACACCTTAACCTTCGATACCAGATAACCCTGCTTGTGACAAATTACTCCACGTTAGACTGAAATTGGTGGAAACTGCAAGAATCCATTTCTAATTACAAAAATGTGCGTGCTTTTCACATCTATCAGTACACATGTACAACCTAGTAATTACATATCAATAACTAACAAAAACCAAAAAGCAGATTCGGTCCCCAAGGAAACCAAATTAGGCTTTCGAAAATATCAAGCAGCAACAGAAACAGGAGACAAGCAGCAATTGCTCCGAATGAATTGCACCTAGACAATATTGAACTAATAGAACTGAACATAGGTTTAGGGAACAAAAACTCGACAATGGAAGATGGCATTCAACTGAAAGAGCAGGAGCAGCAAGGGCAGCATCTATGTGGACCTCCCCTGCCAGCAAATACTTTTGACCAACCAATTCCAAAGGCTGCAAACCACAAGGGTACAAAATATGCCAATACGAATTCAGGTTTCCAGTATTCTGATCATAAAAAATCAGCTGACAAGGCTCGCAGCTACGGAACCTTAGAACCTCACAGGAATGAGAATGAAATATAAGAAAGCCATAAATTGAGGCAAGCAGCAAAAATGAGTGTACATAAAGTTCCAAAAGCTAGCTTTCGATTTTAGAGCAGATTAGCTATTTCATACCAATCGTATTACCAATTATTTTCTTCAAATAGATTTATAAATCGACGGACAAGTCTCACAATCTTGTGATTCAGATGACTTGGCCATGAACAGATTACCTTACTTCTTCATGTACAATTTATAGAGAGACGTACCTATATCACAATCAAACACTTACAGATGGATTTCCGGAACACACACTTACAGATGGTTTTGCAGTATCGAAGTAAAACGCATGAGCTCCAAAGCAAACATAAGGATCCGTAAAGTGGAGTTCGTGAACACCAGGTGACTCCAGACATACCTGCTGCCATCCTCTCTGTCATCCATTCAAGAAAAGAAGCATAAGCCTGCTGAAAAACGAGCATAATTCACATCGAGGAGAGTCGAGGCAGAAATTGTGTCCAATGAAAACAAACACGCCCCAAATTCTGTGAAGCTGAGCGCAGTGCAGCACTTATAGACAGCGTCACTCAAAACTGAACGGATGCTATAGATTGAAAGAGAACTACACAAGTTGATGTAAGAATAAAAGAATGGGTGCAAAAACATGGAGAACCTTAGGATCCACATCAGTACCCTCATTCTGAGGGTGTGCAATGAAGGCGCTGACTGCATGTGTCGACGTGACATGCATCCAAAACCCCTTCTGAACGAACTTAAGCCCTTTAATATCCTCAGTTCTCACATCCACTTCCAAGGTTTTTTCCACCCTAAACCAATCATCCTCCCTAACGCTGTCTTTTGCCCTGTGTTGAACCTGAATGGTCCATACAGAGTAAGATTTCATTTAGAATATGCTCACACACATCATATTCATGTCGATCCATGCTACATTCTCCAGTCATCACGATATTATTTGCTAAAATTCAACGCTGAATTGAACCAGTTTATTAGAAACTGGAACTAATATGCATGAATGGGATGTTTAAACACAACGCTAACAATAGACTACCAAGTGGAGTCTTCCAACGTAGACTTATCTCAAGCTTATTTTTTTCCAGGAGGAACATTCTCAAAAGAAAACTTGTTGCTCGACAAATTCAGCTCTTGATTCGAAGTCGCCTTCCCATCCAAGGATCCAGCAGATGAAAGAGTAATTTTCACATGCGAAGAGCAAGCTTCCTCACCACACCTGAAATGCTCACTGGAGCCTGCAGATAAAACAACAAAGTGTCAGCAGAATTGAAATTTCGGCAGCCAGATCTCAAAATTGACCATCTTTCTCTTCATTGCAAATATACACCTGCACATTGGAATCGATAACTATGATCGATAAAACGCTTGTTCATTTGCCGTTAATTAAAAAATCCTGAAAGGTTCTTACGTACTTGTCAAACCGGGTTTTTTTGCAGAGACACGATGCTCCACATCAGAGGATGGCAATATAAATTACCTCCAGCCACTGAAATGCTGTGTTGTATGACGGAGCAAAGGGGGAAAAGGTTGGAAATCTTCCTCGTCAAACAGACGCGGTAGAAGTAAATGTTGCGATATACATCTCGTGTTCCAGAAAATAACCGAAGAGCTGAAATTCAAACATAAGAGAATTCCTCTTGTTCTTGACTCGTAAAAGGTTTCCAAACATATACCATTCAATAAGTGATACAACTGTGTAAACTCACCTCTCACGTGTATGTGAATAATCAGCTGTGGAATTCAGGCCTCCCACGCCATAACTGCCCAGGCAAGGAAGCAGAGCTGTAGGGTGCAAATAAAACGTAAAGTCTGAAAAAAAAAAAAAAAAGGCACAGAGTTATCGGAGTATACCTAATTGAAGCAGGATTTCCATATTAACACCGTCTTGCAAATGTTATCTTACTTGCGATTGAGGTATGGCAGACCATGGCCGGTAAGTCATGGAACCAAAGGAAACTTGGGTTGGTCACAAACAACGCTGGTATACATTTGAAATTGTTTTCTTGTAAGAACTACTCCCCCACGGTTGGAAACCTGCAAGTACGTCCAAAATAGAGTTCCTCTATCATCACATATTTACTATCATGGATCTTTTGCAACCTGAGGTACGGAGATCAATGAGCTGGATCAAAATGTCAGGATGCTAGGCGTTAATTACTTGGACTTGGACAACGCAACCTCCTACATGAAGATGAGTGGAGTCTTATTCAACCATATTGAATCTCCACTTCGTCTTCCAATCGGGTGTCCTCGAAGTGTGCTTCGTCATCTGGCCGCTCCTCTTCCCGGATGCAAGCATTGAACTGTTCAAAAGGAACTTCCTCGTGCCTAGCATCTCCACTCACTAACCTCGTTTATGGACCCTAAACCTTCAGTCCTTCAACTAAACCCTAGACCCTAAAACCCGGTTATTGGGTTAATTGCTTGATGAAGGAGTGGCAAACGAACCGCAGGCTCACTGCCACGCACTAGTTCCTGAGCCACTCCTTCATCCAGCAATCACTCCGATAACCGCTCCATTGATATCATGTTTACGCTCGTCTTTGTCATCGTCATCTCCAGTGTCGTCTTCTTCACCTTCAACAGCGATTAGGGTTTCGTTGTCATAACTGTCATAGTAAATTCGACGACGGTCCACAACAGACTGATCTTCAGTCATGCGCTGGTTCCTGATATGTCATACCACCAACCACTCTAATTTCAATCATATTGAACAAGCTCTCCGTGGAGTGACTGCCAATCAACTACAATAGGTTGTCAACCTTGCAATCAAGAAACGGCTGCGGATTGTAAACAGGCTTATAACATGCAAGTCGTTCAAAAACTGCATCAAAGCGACATCACAAGATCCGTCTAACTGGGAACGTTGGGGTCGTAGCAATATGCTGAGACGATATAGGACATGGAGATGTTCTCAGTTGGCGTGTACCTGTCCAAATAGATCCATGTTGTATAGGGTGGCACGTTCTCAACCCTCGGCAGCTTCACGGGTCGAACGTTTGTCTTGCCACCAATATGAAATCCAGAAATGATTGATATCGGTTTCTCTAACCCACCGGACCCCAGTTTCGATAATCTGCCATCTCTCTCCGTGGGAGTCTGAGCCATTCAAAGCTCCGTAAGCTTGCTGGCTTTTAATGCAGAGTAACTTAGAAGAAATTTGACATATGGTTATTCTCTCATACATGCTCGCACTCGTCGTCCATTCTGGAGAGATTCCCTGTAAAATCCTCCAATCGCTCCTTATTTGAGTGGACACGCCGCTGCATCATCAAGAAATCATGTCAACCATACAGTTCGTAACTCACTAGTTCTCTGCCCCATCCACATTACTCTAATCCTTATAAAAGTATCTAACATTTGAGCTACTCTCGAGAAGTCTTGGCATTGGTCGAGTTAAGCTTAGCATCCCACCATCCTTCCACTGAAGGTACTCCTGAGTTTTGGCACGTTCAAAAAGTTAAATTCCATGATTTTAATGAATAGAATACCATCAAAGCGTTTAGGGTTCAGTGCAGGCCGTTCTGAAATGTTAGCAACAGCTGTCACGAGGGCACCTCTTTCTAGCACAGGAACCAGTGCGAGGCATTGTGCACTGAAATGTCTGTCCCAGATATGCACACGGGGCCATGAGATATCTCATGGTCCCATCTGCGTATTTGGGACAGACATCTCGGTGCACAATGCGACGCACTGGTTCCTGAGCCACTCCTGCATCCAGCAATCACTCGAATAACCGCTCCGTTGCTATCATGTTTGGGCTCGTCTTTGTCATCGTCATCTCCACTGTCGTCTTCTGCACTTTTACTAGCGATTGAGGTTTGGTTGTCATGACTGTCACAGTAGATTCGACGACGGTCCACAACAGACCGATCTCCAGTCATGCGCTGGTTCCTGATACGTGAGACCACCAACCGCTCCAACTTCAATCATGTTGAACAAGCTCTCCGTGGAGTGACTGCCAATCAACTACAATAGGTTGTCAACCTTGCAATTAAGAAACAGCTGCGGATTGTAAACACGCTTATAACTTGCAAGTCATTCAAAAATTGCATCAAAGCGGCATCAGAAGATCTGTCCAAACATTGGGGTCGTAGCAATATGCTGAGACGATATAGGGGATGGAGATGTTCTCAGTTGGCGTGTACCTGTCCAAATAGATCCATGTACATCCTCGGCAGCTTCACAGGTCGAACGTTTGTCTTGCCACCAATTTGTAAAACCCGGTTATTGGAGTGAGTACTGGAGGAAGGTGTAGCACACGAACCACAAGGTCAGCACCACGCATTGGTTCGTGAGCCACTCCTTCATCCAGCAATCACTCCAACTCGGAACATTGGGGTCGTAGCAATATGCTGAGACGACACAGGAGATGGAGATGTTCTCAGTTGGCGTGTACCTGTCCAAATAGATCCATGGTGTGGCACGTTCTCAACCCTCGGCAGCTTCACGGGTCGAACGTTTGTCTTGCCACCGATTTGAAATCCAGAAATGATTGATATCGGTTTCTCTAACCCACCGGACCCCGGTGGCGATAATCTGCCATCTCTCTACGTGGGGGTCTGAGCCATTCAAAGCTCCGTAAGCTTGCTGGCTTCTAGTGCAGAGTAAGAAGGAATTTGACATTCGCTTATTTCCCCATACTCTTCGTCCATCCTGAAGAGATTCCCTGTAAAATCCTCCAATCGCTCCTTATTTGGGTGGACACGCCCCTGCATCATCAATCAGTCATGTCACCGGGCTAGCAGTTCGTAACTCACTAGTTCTCTGTCCCATCTACATTATTCTAATCCTTATAAAAGTATCCAACATTCGAGCTACTCTCGAGAAGTTTTGGCATTGATCGAGTTAGGCTTAACATCCCACCATCCTTCAACTGAAGCTACTCCTGAATATTGGCACGTTCAAAAAGTTTACTTCCACGACATCAATGAATGGAATACCATCGAAGGGTTTAGGGTTCAGTGCAAGCACGTCACGAGGGCACCTCTCTCTAGCACAGGGCCCGGTGCGTGGCATAGTCCACAGAAATGCCTGTCCCAGGTATGCACACGGGGCCATGATATATGTCATGGTCCCACCTGCGTATTTGGAAGGTGTGATCTCGGTGCACAATGCCACGCACTGGTTCCTGTGCTAGGATCCTTCATCCAGCTCCATTGCTCCAATAACCGCTCCATAGCTCTCGGCTTATGAGATGTTGAAACCTCTTCTATGTCGGACCTAGCACTGACAAACATCCTATTGGCTTCGCCGTTAGAGGACTCCGACAGGCAACCTGGACCGTCCTGAATCGAATCGCGTCCACTGCCCTCCAGAAATTCTGGGGGTTGCGTATGCATCTTTCCGCCTGATACATACGCATTCTCCAGAATATCTGCACGGCATTGGACGCGATAGCCATTCAGAATTGTCGAGGCCAGCTATCCGACTCCTAAACGGCGAGGTCAAACACATGTTTGGCGGTATGCGATACTGTCTTGATCATTGGCCCAGAGTTCCGATGCAGACCATTCTCGAGACCTGAGGCCTCATCATGTGATCATATGATCCCATGATCCCCAAGCGAATTCTGCAGTTGACTCAAATTTAATCAAGGTGATTGAAGCAAAGAGTCACGGCTAATCTTTAAACACAGTATATCTGAATGTTCCAGGCAGATATCTTACACACCGCACATACCCTTCCTAGTGAATGTCGGCGTGGTCGCAGGAGCGGAGAATTGAAACTTGTTAGATTCGGGTCCCCAGAGAACTGCCGGAACCGCATCACCCAGGCCATGGCCGCTTGTCCACGGAACTGCGTTCTTGAACTGCGAACGACAGGAATATTATTAAGTTCTACCTAGGAATCTCAAAACCGTCTGGCGCAATAAGCCTCTTCAGACTGCTTGTTCAGCACGACTTTAGCGTTCTTTTTCAAAGCAAACATATTACACGTCATCACGGACTGTTTACCTTCGGGGATTGTGGAAGTTATGAATCATTGGTAACTTTGAGAATCCAACCGATAATAACAAAGCCGATATAGATTCAGAAGGTTATTTCAGCTATTAGCAAACCTTGATTGACGCTGGACGCAGATAAGGGGGCTCTTTTTTGTTGATTGTCCCGTTCTTTAAATCGTTCGGACACTCTTATGAACTGCGATGAAAAAGAACCACATCGATTATAAGCTCCAGAATGCACGCACCGAGTGACCTATCCAATACTTGTCAGCGAGAACACGCCAGATTGATACATGAAGTGATGACAAGCACCTGAACTTGGCGGGGCGAGAACACACCGATCCAGTCACTTGCTTTGGCGCCATGGGGCCTCGTCAAGGTCGCAGCGACGAACCCCGCCGTCTCTCCCTGCCATGGCCGTCAAAACAATCTCGTAAACTGCCCGGCGACGATTCCAAACTTAACCAACACCGAAAACGCTAAGAATCAAGGACACATGCAAAAACACCGGCTCACTCTGCTTCGAACTAGGTAACGTGGAACGAGAGGTGGGGAGAGCGTGACCAACACCTTTCGACCAGGAAGCTTAGGGGAGGCCGAGATGGACACGAAATCATCCAGCAACACTCTGGCGATGTGGAGCATCACCTTCGAAGGGGGCCGGTGCTCATCGTACCTCACCTCAGAGCCCAATGCTCCTCCACACACAACACCCAGAACTACAACCGCCACAGAAACCGATAAACCACTCCAGCCCGTCAAGTTCACCCGCTGCACCTAAAACCTTTAAACCAGTCAACCAAGACAAACCAAAAACGATGATCAATACAGAACTCTAACAAAATTCGCCTTGTCCATAACATCACCATGATCGGACCACAGCACCACAACTGCACCAAACCAATCAATCAGAACTCATCGTCAAACACGAAGAGGCCACGACTTGACGTGCCTGAACCGCACCCACCTCATCAGCACACCTCTGGAAGAGATCACCGAGACATCGGAGCTTGAGAAACGTGCATCTCACCTGGTAGGATGCAAAGCCCGTGGCTCTATAAATCCACGGAGTTATGAACTTCACATCACCACCGAGAATCGTGATTCAACTCATGTGCGAGGTGACTGGTGGTGATTGCAGGTGCCTGGATATCCACGATTCCACGACTCCACGATGCCTGCTGATGGCCTAAACCGTGACGGCATAAACGGAGGAATTATACATTGATGATGATATGACGATGCCAGTTTATATGTTCGTCGACGACAGAGTGTGTGCAGCTGCAGACTTGGAGTGCACTGCGGTGCGAACAGGTGAGAGTGGGAGCTGCCCATCCGGCGGCATATCCCAGGCGCCTCCGAACACCGAGTTCTGGAAGTTTGGTACCGGATTACTAAGTGTTGAGTCTGGACTCCGGACGTAAAGCGGTTGTGTAGAGGCTGTTGAGTAGTGCGCTTTTCTCCTGTTCCAAGTTGGCAGTCGCAGTCACGGGAAATAGGAGGTTTGCTTTCCCCGGTCGTGTTGCAGGCAGTCATGGTGCAGGCGCCTACGAACACCGAGTTCTGGAAGTTTGGTAGCGGATCACTAAGTGTTGAGTAGTGCGCTTTTCTCCAGTTCCAAGTTGGCACTCGCAGTCGCGGGAAATGGGAGGTTTGCTTTCACCGGTCGTGCTGCAGGCAGTCATGGTGCAGATACGTGCCCCGAACCGTGTCTGGAATCGGCTCCAGGAGTGTCTTCCCTGGTGGCCACCCAACCTGACTTTTTCGAAACCTTACAATATGATTACCATAACACAACAGCAAAGTCGCTCATAAATAGTTCCCAAAAAAAACGTAAACGATTAGAAAATTATGAAGACAAACAAACGAAAATAGAATAAACTGTTTTCTGGGATATTATTGGAGATATTCGGGTAAATTTTTAAGTGATTTCTTGCTGAGAGACAAAAATCAAGACAATCAATTTTTGAGAGACAAACCTTGTTTTCCCAAACAGAACGAATTTTCGTGCGGCAGAGAACAAAACTGCTATGGTGTTACGGTAGTTGGTGGTTTTCTGTAGTGCGAATTGTAGGTCATGGTGTGGGAGTGAGGGAGTTTACATGAAATTGGAATTGAATTGCTTCCCAGTTGGGAATCAAAATTGTGTGCAGCAGGCCGAAATATGTACTCTAATAAGCTAACCCTGAGTGTACAAAAGGGAAGGTGATGTCCGGGGGGCATATAGGGGGGAATGATTAGGACAATGAGGTGATTTAGAATAAAACGTTGATAGTAAAGGAGTGCAGATTTAGGCAGGACATAATGACTACCACATATTTATAAATTTGAATTAATCCAACTTAGCAATCAAATGTGCTGTCCAATTTTAAAGAATATGTTATATAGGATTATGTGAGTCAAGATGAACTAGGTGAAAATTTTGGAGTATATGCCAACTTCCTAGGTACACGAATAGACTACGATGAGCACGTAGAGGCAAATCTAAGGTGAATGCTAATTCTAGACGTTCAATGATACATGGACAATAAACCCCTAAAATCCCTTGGTGTTTTTGGAGCAAAATGGCCAGAATCGCCTAGCTTTCTCACTTCAGATTTGCTACATCTCAGTTCAAGCATTTTTAACAGGATTCAACCCTAGAATCTTAACATTATATTAACGTACTATTCACATACCAAAAGTGGACCATCATTTTGTCTTTTTTTGATTTGTGAGATTGTAAAGATCAAACAAATTACAGTAATGGATTTGTTTTTTCAATGGCTATGGAATTCTTTTTGCTAAACTTGGAAGCCTACCCTTGTCAAACTCTTGTATACTCCAACTTGTACAACTTGGTAATTTGGGTGCGAACATGATTAAGACTACATAGTAATGAAAAAAAAAATATATATATATATATATATATATATATATATATCGTTTTTCTTTTTATTACTATTATTTTTTTTTTCGCCTAAATTAGAAGAGAAACCAGGTTTTCTTCGTTAAAAACTCCCAAAGAATTTTAGATGCACCCAAAAATTCACACAATTAGTTTGTAGTAAAACCCTAAACCCTCGAAAATTTTAAGGCTATATTACTGCTTTTTACTATTTCGTCTCACCCAAAAACCACAAATTTATATGAAACAACTTTGCGGGTTAAAGCCACAAATAAAAAGTTTAGATGTTTACAATGATAAGGGGATTCAAAAGAGAACTTGCTTAAAAGGCCCCTGTACTTGCCTTATACATTGAATAATTGTTTGATATATCAAAACATTCGCTTCAAATCTATATTACAAATGACCATGGATGTCTCACTCGACGGTTCCACGCCGGAATAGAAGAACAACAGAAATAGTACCTCTTTGTCCCAATATTCATTGGAGATCAAAATGAGTCATTAACAGCGAACTCGATATTTCTAAAGGGAAAGTAGGCCTCACTTGACAATGTTCATGGCTGGAAGTATTGGCCTATAAATCTTTTGTATATTTTTCTTACTTTATATATTGAAGAAATCAATTGACTCTCGTGAAGGAAAATTACGTAGTCGAAATTATCTTTTTAATATCCAGAAAATTATCTTTTAAAGAAAATTTTGATTAAATTTAGATGTGTTATGATACTGTATATGGTTTCCACAATTCTGATGAGCTCATCAGAAGGGTGAGTAACCATGGCTGGAGGACCCCAACTTCTGAACAGAATGATTCCACCTTTCCTCTCCCACCAACACCTGGGAATCTTAATTTTTGATAGTACATTTCATGCTTACTACAACTATATAGTGTAGCTACAAACGACCGCTGTGATACACATCTAAAAAAAATAGCGACATTTCAACGGTCAATATCCAAGTTGATGATTGATCCAATAGAATGTTGACAAAAAAACGAAAAAGAAAAAAAAAAAAAAAAAAACAATTTTTGGGGCTTTTAATGTATATTTTATTTAATTAAATAAATTCACTAGGGCTTCGCTACTCTTCGCATTACCAGTGACGATTGATATTTTATGATACATTCGTACATAATTGAAAAGCAAAGTTGATAAATATAATATTATTTAATAATTGTAATAGTAGTATGTATATGTTTATGTAATTAAATCATGTTTAGAGATGAATTATTTTTATATACAATAATTGACATGGACCTTCTATATCTCTTTATAATTCAAATCTTTTGAAAAAATGATTCTACCATCTATTTATGGAATTTTTTATTATTTATAATATATTATTTATAACGTTGGTTCTTGAATGTGAGGTTTAATATGTACGTCCATACGATTTGTGTTTTTTACATCTTGTATATTATTGAATAGAGTTGGTAATGGATCTTGGTTTCCATTATGATTGATGTCTCTATTTATAATTGATGGAAGTGATATTTTGGTGATTTTTTCTTGAGCATATTTTTCTCTTCTCTTTTTGTTTCGCATCTCTTTCTTATGTATGTCGCTATATGATAGGTTGTCGTTTTGTGCATAGAACACTTTTCTATTTTCGTTTATTGTACAAGAGTTGTTGTTTGTTAACATTGGTTCTTGAATGTGAGGATTAATATGTACCTCCATACGATGTGTGATTTTTACATCTTGTATATTATTGAATAGAGTTGGTAATGGATCTTGGTTTGCATTATGATTGATGTCTTTATTTATAATTGATGGAAGTGATATTTTGGTGTTTTTTTCTTGAGCATATTTTTCTCTTCTCTTTTTGTTTTGTATCTGTTTCTTATGTGTATCTATATGTGATAGATTATCAGTATATCTCTTGCTATTTATTGCATTAACAACATATTTAGTAGTATCTTCCATATTGTATTCATGCATTGTATTCTATTTTATGGAACGTTATAATAAGCAACGAGTTTTAAATACGTGAGGCAATAGGGGCCACAACCCAAATATATACTTGAGAATTGTTAAGACATGTCCCGCATCTAAGGTGATCCATGAAAATGTCACATCAGCAGAACTATCACTGTGAAACTTGCATGACCCTCCATAAAACCTGAAGCCAGCCTCTTGAGCCGCAGTAGAGAAAGGACTTTGTCTATTACAATCCTCAGCTCTCTCCCTTGCAAGAGCAACGATATTCTGGGATGTGGTCTGAGGGTCTGACCCAGCCCGGGTAGAATGGACAACAACACCCATCAATTCATTATCGAAAAGATTATCAAACAGGCCATCCGTACCTGCTACAACTACATCTCCTGCAGCTACTTGCAGTGAAAATACCTGCACAAGTATGGAAGTCACTGCTCAAGCTGCGAACGTGCAAAAAGAATTGCTTTGAGTAGACCATATCTATAAATAAGTACAACCATTGTATTACAAGCTAAAGAAACCTCAACAATCCATAATCAGAACTTAAGAACAGCCCGTAGTGAAGGAAAGCATAGAAGGCAAATACATTTATGCAATGAAATGCTGACAGAAGTCATAAATAATAAATAAACTATCATAAACAATAAAATCTCCCACCTCGTCTCAATACTCTGCAATCGGACAACTTAAAGTGTCAAAACATATGCTTGCATAGACCGAGGATTCCCCTGTGAAATAGAAATAGCCATCCACGCTCTCGTCTTTCAAAGTGAGTGCTTCTGCATCTCCTTCCATCCAGACTAAACAAGCGGCATTCCCAAGTCCTGTACTTCAGAGATGACAGTGGTAAAGCATAAGTAAAATTAATACCAGGCATAACAAAATTGTTCCAGGTTCAACACCCACCTGCATATTAATAATGACGTTGGGGAGGTTTCGAACGATAACAGTGGCCAGATAATCCCTATGAAAGTTGATTCATAATTACTGCGTTTCTTCAATGAAAAATCAGAGGTTCAGATGACTGTCTTGAGAGAAAAATCATACCACAAGTTTACGCATAGTTTTCAGACGCTTTGCAGCAATCCTCATCACCTCGTCCTGAACATTGTTCAAGTAAGCTGCAGCATCGTTCAAGCTCTGTGTCAAGCACTCATCTAAGGATATGGCTAGAATGATACCATAGCCTTGCCCTGTTCCAGATGAAAGTCTCGTATTCAGAATATCCCCCCCTTCTGCCTAGTGACAAAACCACACTGTAAATGAGCCAAACGCACACTGTCTGACCAATGAAGTGAATATGATACCTGATTTGATGATCCGGCTAGGTAACACACGCCTCCACTCACAGCTCCAGTCACCTTGCGAGCTCAACTGATCATGCAATGTGAGAAAACCTGTCAATACACAAGCAAACTACACATTAAACAGACTTTCAAAGGAAGTTTTCCTTGAGACCCAGGCCGGCCATTAAAAAGAGAACATAGAGCTCACGAAAAGGGCGAAAGATAATGATACAGCCAGCCAGGAAGCACAACGAGACCCCATCGGTTTGGAAGATGACTGGAAAGAAACGAAGGAAGTTTCAAATGATCCGAAAGATGAACCAACCCATTGTGATAGAGACTTGAGGTCAGTACTGGCACATGCTAATGGACATTTGTGCATGTTGATGATGTGAAGATGTGAGAAACGAAAACGCCAGGAAATAAAAGAAGGGACGGTGACCATGTCGGAAGAGATATTGTCCGGAATGTAATCGTTTCATGCTAATTCATCCTACGAATGCGTACGAGGATGGGAGGAAGTTATCTCAGAGAGACACTACTACTTACACTGCCGAGTACATTAGCTTGACGTTTTAACACTCTAGGACGCCTGGAAACTAAATAGACAAAGACCTTGAAATCCGAGGGGGGAAGACCATGGCTCATTCTAGCGCCACGGCCCACGAAACAATGTTTCCAACCCAGTTTCTATGCTATGGACTGAATAAGGAAAACGAGATACCAAAAGCTAAGGCTTGTCAGAGAGGCAGAGATTTGAAATCTCAGAGAGTATTGAGATACGTTAGAACCTCAGCGGCACTGGGAGAGTCGCTTCCACCACTTTCCAATTGAAAAGGAAAAATGAATTGGTGTTGTTGAACTGGTGACTTGAAAATTGCTCGACCGTTCTTCAGCAACATAAATCCACTGTCCCTCCGAGAACAAAGACAAGCAACATAAATTGTAACTGCACAAGTAATTGTCATCACACTGTCATGAGCATCACCATCCAAAAACATCAGGTATTTGTTTTGTGGATGAGGTATCAACGCTTGAAAAACAAGCTCATAAACAAGTTATATGGCACCAACAAATATGCACGTACTGCAAGTGTGTTTGCGATTCAATTTTTTTAAAAATAAACCGGGTTATACCCCATCATTATAAGACTTGAGGGTATTAACAACAGAACAATGGATTCAACATCTCTTAACATCTATTTTGCCTGGAACTGAATGACAGAATTCCTTACCTCATGCATGTAACACGTGCGTTATGATCTCTGAGTGCCTGCGAAACGTTTGGTGCCTCCAGATGTCCTTCTTCAGAAGGATTCACTTTCCACACCGTGATAATGGGACCCTGCTCAAATAATCGTCAATCAGAAACTAAATTCTTTGACACAATAATATCCATACCTGGATCTGAAAGCTCCAACAAGAGATCCTAGGATAATTACCTGAGCAATTGTGACAGTGGCATCGTCAAGCAAAAGATGGTTGACAGGCATTGGTAGCAAGTGCAAATGCACGTCCATAGGGTCTGTGTAACGTAGTTGCTGAGTCGCAGTATGCCGTGCCACATATGCATCCCTGCCACCACAATACTGGAATGTTTGCCCATGGCACAACTGCTTTGGTGGCCATCGAACTCTGTACAGGTTAAGATGAGTAACTGTAAATAAATTGCAGAGGCAATTCTCATTATTCCGCTTCTCAAAATACTCCATCCGAAGATAGAAGCAAAATCAAAATAGCGTCCAGGGAGTCAGACATGGCCAAATGAAGAAAGACACTCAGATAGAATTGCAATAGATGTTGCTGACAGAAAACCATTATGAACGAGATTGCCCGCAAAAATAACTCAACAAAGTTAACATATGATATTAACATTATGTTAACATTATGTCAACATATAAACCACTGTTAACCTCCAGAAACTCACCCTGTTCTCAATCTGTTCGAACATATATCGAGTTCCTGACTCAGGTCCAGTCCCCAACACATCAATCTCACAACGCCGAACCGGCTTCAAGCGCTTCAATATATCATCGCTATCAGTATTGGAGGCGGCTTCTCCGCTTGACTCCAAAGAAAGATGATCATTGAATGTAAATTGCACAGCGAACTTGTTCACGCGGCGTGCAAACGGAGTATCTGAGGGTTTGAGAGCAACATCAGCTGGAGTGTGCAAAGAGAAGCCACGGTTTTTCAAAATAAATGGAGGGAGTGTCAGCTCCGTGGGGTTGACATAAGATTCTGGTGTAACCTTCTCCTTCGAAGGAGTCTGTGGTAAAAGGTTTCTCTTCGCATCCAGTTTCCTGCTTGTCATCAAGCAACCTGCAAAAGACACATTCTCCAATCTGAGCAGAGAAGGTACTCCATTAAGACTAAAATTTGGCATGAAAAAACATTTCTCTGCAGCTTACAATCTGTCTCCACAATTGAATGCGAAGGGCATACATGTCAACGTCATCTTTGGTGTAAAAATGCAATCCAGTTTGCTTCTTCCGAAAAAACTCCCGTCTCTCCTTCTCCAGAAACTGCTTGAAACCATCCAAATCCGCCTTCAAGACCTTCACTCCGTCCATCTGCCTAAACCACATGCCAACACTTTAATTGAACACTCTACCACAAATCAGTCCATAATCATCAAACCTTTCGATCCCTCAAAACACAACCTAAGCATTCTAATCAAACGCACTCTACACACAACCACCCTACCGAAGCCTAAAACCACACCCTCTCAACGTCAAGCTCCGAACTACATCCCAAACACCAAAACCTGCTGCATTGACAGAGCATCCGCCCAGAAGACTCACAGATTAAGGTAAAAGAGCTCCCATTTGGAAACAAACTCCTCCGGCTCCATCCCCAAGCTCGAGCACATGGCCGCACCTACCAAACACCAAAAAGCCCTCAAAAACCCCTCACTCCCGCATACAAAGACGACTTCCGGCAGTACCATGTATAACGACTACATAACCCACAACAATTGCAAGCTCACCCTGAACCAAAACCTGCATCACACAGACAAACAAAAAAACTCCTCAAACCCACAAAACCCATCCCAACTCAAACTCCAACCAACCCATCAACATATGTTTACCCAACGATGGCATAGAAATCAACCAACAATCCTCTCGAAACAAAGTGAAGAGCATCAAGAGTAGGACCATCTAGTCGCTCGTCTCCACCCTAAAACACACACTGAAGACGCAATACCCCGAACCCATCATCGAAAGCTCAAGCTCAAGCTGAATTGAATCAATCACTTACCAAAACACATTCAATCAAACACTGGCGACATCCGAATCGCTCCACATCTCCGAATCCTCGTCTCCTGCACACCAAAAAGCCCTCAAAAACCCCTCACTCCCGCATTCAAAGACGATTTCCAGCAGTAGCATGTATAACCCACAACAATTGCACACCAAACGACACTCCCTCCGTATATAACTCCCGCTCACTCTTCCACTAAAGCGCAGATTCCGCAACGGTGTAAGTGAACCGCCACCGGGAACGTCGGAACGCCGGGAACACGATTACTGGGAACCAAAGTATCGGGAACAATGCTGGAACTGTCGTGGGTGACGAAATGGAACTGTCGTGGGTGACGAAATGGAACTGTCGTGGGGGCCGAAATGGAACTGTCGTGGGTGACGAAATAATTGTCATGTTGACGAACGACCCTCCCAGCCAGGCTAAACCAGATCCGACTTAGGTCGTCACTGGAATTTGATATTTTTTTTAATAATTTCTAATCAAGTTATTTGAAGGTCTTAAAAGTACTAAACATTAAACTAATGTCAACGTGCTCAACGGCACGGGTCCCAGTAGTATCTAACACATCTAAGAATACCATACAAAAAAGAGTCAAACTCGTGAGAATTAATACATGCAGATTGATTATAGTATACTTAACATTCCAGTCATTTGAACTGAAAACCCCAAGTCATCAAAATTGAGGACTATCATGAATTCAGATTCTCTATTCTCAACTCAACAACAGAGGATTTCCAATCAGGTGACCTCGGTGCCTGAGACAGTGACCTGGGGTGCCTGGGACAGTGACTTGGGGTGCCCAACCCAGTGGACAAGGTTGCCCAAGGCCGGTGACCTGGGGTGCCCAACCCAATGACCTGGGGTGCCCTAACCCAATGACCTGGGGTACCCTAAACCCAATGACCTCGGGTGCCCAACTCAGTGACCTCGGGTGCCCAACTCAATGAGCTTGGGTGCCCAACCCAGTGACCTGGTGTGCCCAATCCAGGGACCTGGGGTGCCCAAGCCAGTGACCCGGGATGCCCGGGCGAGTGACCTAGGTTGCCTGAGACAGTGACCTGGGGTGCCCTAACCAATGACCTGGGGTGCGCGAGCGAGTCACCTGGGGTGCCCGAGCGAGTGACCTTACGTGCCCGAGAGAGTGACATGGGGTGCCCGAGCCAGTGACCTAGGGTGCCTGAGCCAAAATGCATACAACAATTTGATCTAGTGTAAAAACACTATAATCTGTTAGTAGTTCTGGCGTAGGTAACAATTATATAGTTTTATTTTATTCAGTTTTCATTTTTTTATTTTTTTTAAAAGAAAAACATATCCAGACACTGTTTGGTTTAGAACCCTAGGTATAGCCACTTTGCGCCCCATCACCTGTCCTTCATAGCCACAAATTCAATTGTTCAAATTGAACATACTTGCGTTTGAGCAAAACAGATTGTACTTCCTTGAAGAATAGTTTTCACTTCAGGAATTATTCGGACACCATGGCACTCAGCCAGAAATATCCCTGATGAAAAGGAACATGGGATGAAAAGGAAAAAGCGAAAAAAAGGACAAAGTGATAAAAAGGAGGTTAAGGATGGAGTGAACAAACTATCCACCACCGAGTATTTATGTTTACAGCACCGATATCTATGCGAGCGAACCTTATGTCCACGGTGGGTTCAGTGACGGTTTTGGAAACCGGTCTCCTTTGAAACTAATCTGTTGTCTATGGTGGCAACTTCCCATGGCCGACGTGCTAGTTTTCTGAATTGTGAGGATAAGTTCATACTGCTTCACAATAGTTCAAGATGGTGGCAAAGACACATCCGCATCAGGTGTGTGCAAGAGCCCAACACCTTGCCCGCATGAAATTTGCCGCTCTTCCGGAGCTGGAGGAGAGGCAGAAAATCTCATTCCTCGAGGACGAGCGGCGGGGTTCTCGCTCTGATCTTACACGGTTAGATTGGAGAGTGATCGCTCGTCAATCTCGGTGACCGCTGGCTGTTGTATTCGCTACGTCTCGAGCCGAAGAGTGCTGTGCGATACTCTTCCCTACCTTGCTACACCACGGTAGTGGTGGAGACAACCGCGTCTTGTTGCTTGTTCGTCGTTGCAATTAGTTTGAGCATTCGGACACCTGTTTATCTGTCCTAGCAGGCTGAGCGAGGGCTCATGGTCCTTGATATTTAGGTCGGACGTCCGGTCCGTTTGCAAAGTCTTCCATTCTTCTTTTCTTCCCCTTCTTTTCGTAGGAGTGTAGTTCCTAATCCCTTGTTTCTTGCTTGCTAACTAGTGCCGAGAATTTCCCTGCAACCGCACACCTGTGCTTGCGATAAGCCAGATTCCATCATGTGGATTGTATGACATGCGTGCATTCCGTATCAGGGTTCATAAGGGCGGCATGTCCGTCTCGGTCCTACCGATGACCCTCTACCCTCTGCGGAGTATGGTACTGTTTTAGGTGAGCATTACATCCGATCTGACTGAGAATCTCCATGTCCTACGACTCGGCCGCACCTGGTATGGGGTTAAAAGTTCCCCGGACGAAATCATTTCGGTACATGAATGTTCCACAGTAAAAAAATAAATTTAAAAAAAAAAAAAATCAGCATTACAAACCGTGATGGAGTTCGGAGGTTGCTCAGTGTAGGAAGGGATATCTCAGTTGCAACCGAAGACCGGACTGCCTGCTCCCGTGATCCAAGCATCACGCGACGGCCTCAGAAACTTCGGCATCTACTCTGAAGAAATGCACGCACCACAAACTTTACGATGGCTTTGGGGGCTCAAACGTTTTTTCCAGATTTCCATACCCTAAGGTATCCACCAGAAAACACACCGCCGGGAATATGACCAGGTGGTCGGAGTCCTGCCATGCTCTAGATCACCTCGTGCAGTTGTTGTTGTCAGCGACAGCCCTCACCCTGGAAACCGGGTACCGAACACGCGATACCGCCGTGTCTCTCGTGGGTGGTCTTTGTCCAGGTAATAAGACTTCAGGCAACAGGTGACCCAGGGAGGATTTCGAGGACCACGCTCGGTAACCCCCAGGAGCCGATCCACTTTGCGCTTCAGTACTCCCACCGTGTGTCCTTGCTGCCGTAGATTGGCAGCTGGGCACCCAGCGAAGAATTCAACCTGCGGTCACACGGAGGGGAAAACGCGCATCATTCACGCCGTCCGACCACGGAGGGGATGATCAAGGAAAACACTGCTGAACTTTCACCCAGCGGACGAGGCTTACTGCATCCTCGCCATACAGGAAGGCGTGAAGACGGGCTGTTGGATCCTCCAGCGTGAGTCGAACGGCGAACACAAACTCTCCTTGCTCCGGGTGAACTCTCGGTTGTGCCGCGCCGTCATCCTTGGGCACGCAAAAATCAAGCACATCCGATGGCCGAGTGGCCATGACTCGCACCATACATCGAAACTTGTAGGTCGCCTGCACGAGAAGGACACAGAGGTCAACGATCGTGACCGACCCGGTCTAGACTCGCAGCGTCCTGCCGAAACATTCAAACACCCTCGGGGCCGCAGAAAGTGAAAAACCCTGGACCGATGTCACACTGCGCTATGACTCTGCGTACTCTCAGCGATACGGGCTCCGTGCTCAAATCAAAATTCCCCGGCCGTGAATAAGTGCAGAGAGTGACCTCTGGGTACGTGAGAACCTCTCGCAAGGCGGAAAGCTTGACGTGGTCGTAGCCCGTGACTGCAAAAGCACATTGCCTTAGTATTCCTACAGCTGCAGCTCAATGGTCCACGTAGAGCTGGAGAGACAACAACCCCTGTCTGAATGGAAATCCGCACTTCGCTTCCGTAGCCCGTGGACGTTATGCTGACGGTGTCGAGTGTCACCAACAACACGGGTATGTTCACTGCTCGAATTGTTATTGAAACCTTTCCCCACTTTGCACGGATATGTTCACCGCTCGCATTGTCATTGAAACCCTTCCCTACTTTGCATAGCAGAAGGTCAAAATAAAATCGTCGTGAGTCGTGAAAGGAAGAGTCAGACAAACGTACCCAACATGGACTGAGGAGGTTGCGGACACCATTGAGGGAGACGAAGTGCGTCCGAAGCAAGGCGCTCTTCGTATGCTCTACAGCGACCACAAATGTTTTAACCCGTGTGAACTTATCTGGAACCTCGTACAGTTTACGCATTGTCCACAGGGACGACGCCGAAGTGTGCGATCTGAATGGGTGAATTAACAATGAACAGTCGAACGCATACAGAACCCTCGAACGGTATATCAACTCCAAAAGAACGTCCGTGCTCTTGTTGCACTCAACAACGTGCATGTAAACATGCTCGTAGACTGTCGTACCTTTCGCAGTTTTGCACAGCCTGAGCGCTGGGGGAGAGAATGCCAATCTTGCTCCCGCGATGGAGGACGCCTTCGTACAACCCTTTCCGAACACGGCACCCAATATTCCGTAGCTTCACCCAGTCGCCGGCCACAGGTAGCTGGGGCCCGAAATCATCCTCAGCCATACAAGAGGGATCCAGGGGTAGGACAGTGCCCAACGCTGGAAAACCGCGCATCACATCCACCGGCACGGCCAGCTGTTTTGCACTCCATAAGTCTTGTCCGGGATCTCCACTCTCGCCCTGATCCCTGCCATAACGAGAGATTCAGAGATCACTACCCCCCGCAGGTCGCAAAATCTGGAACCTGTGAGTACGTTACGTTGAACCACGATGTAATCTCCCGATCCGGTCCATGGGTTCAAGCCATTAGCACGGAGCTGCGACCGACTCAAGATCAAGGGGCGCCATGAGCTTATGGCCGAGAGAAATTCAACCGATCTGTCTACTCACAGATGCTTGCGGACCATATTCAACCGCCAGCACCGACCACGGAATCAAATCGACTGGTCCGGAATGACAACGTCCCTGTTCCCTGTGACGGAACCGCCCGAGAGGACAGTGACGAGTTCATGAACCCTGAGCTAGACCAATTCGCGGTTCGTGGACTTACGAGGGATCTAGGCACGCAGGGCTCGCATCGGTTCCGTCCCAAACGTACATGACAGCACTGTTCTCCGCACCTTGCTCACTCACGAACAATATCTGCAAAAGCCATGTGCCTTATGTTACGGTCACCCCAGGGTTCTGGACATCCAACACCGCCACACCCTACATCCTGGACTTATCAGGCGTCGTCTTTTATAGACAATCCCGCTTCATATCAAAATCCACTGACGCTGCACAACACAACTCATTGCTGGTATATGGATACCGGAACAAGTTCGTCCAAAATGTTCCGCATGTATGAAACAGGAAGGGTGTTCAATCCTGGGCCTGAGAGAAGATGAGGGAGGACAACAGAGCACTCACCTTGCAGCAAACATCGAAGTAGGAATCCACGTTGACATCTTTGATCTGCTTCATATATTTGCTAGTCCCTGCAACTGTTGGCAGGCAACATCCATCAGGCCGGAATCACTCACAACTTCCGAAACTTTGTTGTAAAAGAAGCTGCCACCAGACGAGTGTTCGCAACAGGGGCAGTCGATAGGAAAGGGGAAGACGAACAACATCTCTCCACGGGCCTGACATTGATTCACGTATCGAAGTGAAATTCACCTCGTCAAACAGACACGGAGTTGTTGGGAAGGGCCGAGGAGTGAACATACGCGTATCGATGGGGTGGGTCGAGGCCCACGTGCGAAGAAGGCCGACGATGTTGCGGTCACTCGCTTCCATGGTACATCCGCTGCGAGATGAGTCGTGGTACGGTACATAGTCACCTCCTTCACACCCTCGTAACACCGCGAAGGATGATCCCATGTTCGGGTTTCCATTTGCCTGAGGAGCCCCCAGGTGGCTCTTCATCTGCCAGCAATCCACACTCGGTCACCTCACAAATCCCGAGCTCTCGAATGAGACCCTAAACGGAGATGAATTAGTAGGACCGGCGCATACAATGCAACGGACAGCATGGACCTGCACAGGAGACCAGCGGCAAATGGAAAGGATGTGGGAGCCTGCCACTGGCCTGCACTCGGCGGCAGGGGCCTGAACCCACGACGCGGCGATTGATAAGCAGCTGGCCTACCTGAACGCGATGAAACCTGATCACATCACCAAGATCCCTCACGCGTGGCATCATGTCAACCTCCGGTGCGAAGAAGAGCACCCGTAGCCCCGGGCTGTTGTACGACATATCTATCACCGTCATTGTACACAATAGATCTGCCATCACCGAGACGTCACCCCGGCCGTGAGTTTCTTCACCTCCAACAGAGAAAGGGGCGCAACATAGATATTCATTACATAGAGCCGGGAGACACGGAACTCAGTCAAAGCCCATCGACAGCCAACACTCGCTCTCGGAGAGACTGCGTGGAGAGCAAACCTCGTCCTCGTGTGGGCTTGGGCTGCTCATACTCGGCCACAACGCCATAGAAGTTCACCTTCTGCCCTACGCGCATCACGGCCTCTGCGAGCGGGGTGTAACTGTATTTTCGTCGCTCCCGATTTGGCATGGTGCTCTGGCAAAGTGCAGGCACAACGACATGTTAGGAACACACTCCCTCAAATTGTATGCCGAAATGGGCAAAGAAAGGACTGATCCCAGCATCCTCGACCCCCCTGGAATCGACACCCGAATCTGTCGAGACCCCCTTCCTCCAGACCCTCTCATCCGAATCCATCTCGGCGGACACATGCAAAGTAGCGTAGAAACGAAGGAATGAATCACTCCCCTAGACCTAGGAACCTTCGCGTGACGAGCAGCGTCAGCTGACCGACAACATAGCTCCAATCTCGAAACCGGACGAGGACTTTCGTGGATCCCGAATTGCCTAGGCCGGTGCGTGTAAGATCCAGGGTTTAGGGTTTAGCAGTGCAACGATCTTCTCCGGTCAATCTGCACCTCACTCCTCCGGCTTGTTGCCGCTCGATCATAAGCCTTGCAACCCATCGCCCCCCTGAGGCAGCTCCCGCACCCTGGACCGGTCATCGAACCCTAGGCCTGACCCTCAGCCCTCCCGCTCCCGACGAGATTGCCAACTACGGGACGTGAGCAGACATCAACTGATTTGGGAGATGGGTGCACAGAGAGGAATGACAAGAGGCTTACGGGGAGGAATACCGATCCAGTCCAAGCAACGATGTTGAGCACTCGGTCTGTGTCTTCGGATTGCGAACCTCAACGGTGGTGCTCATCGATCATCACGGATGTCCCGTCTGCAGGAGTTCCACCAGCATGGACGTGACTGACCTAGGGGATCACGACCATGCAACATGTTGGTCCCTGCGACTCCCGGCCTAAAACCAGAACTCATGCCCGCACACTAAACTGAGACTTGTCTTGAGCTTCGCGGATACAGCGTACGTAGCTCGAGCTTCACGAATATTACATGGTACGTAGATTTCAGAATTGCCCAGGCTCTAAGAGTATATGTGCGGCCCAATCGGAACGGTGTTCTCTACATCCAACGAGCACACTCCACGTGACGATCATTCGCGTCGAGATTGGAGAGAGGTCGACTCGGGTGGGGAAAAAGCTTGCGAATGAGAACAACCTGTAACTCGGAGCACTGTCTTTGTCAGCCGGCCTCACCGGCCTTGATGAAATGCCACGGCAGTTGTCGCGGATGGGTCGTCGTTCCAGATTCGGCAACCGGAGGGAAAAGTGCGAGGAGTGTCACCCTTGGAAAAAATATGTAAAGAGAAGGTCTATGCAGCACGGGGATCCCACGCATAGGACAGCAGACACGTTCTCCCTAAACCCTCATACAACTTATCCATGCAGATGTGTTGAGAGCATCGAGAAGCTGCAACGGATCATTCTGGAGCGACTAAGCCTATCTCAAAGCGAAGCTTAGAAAAATGGTCTTGAGATATTTCTAAAGAGGACCTCTTTAGTGTTCGGAGGAATTGGTACTGTCAGGCATTGAAATTCTACACGAATAAACCCTAAAGCCTTTCGGGCTCGTCTTCACACTTGCTCCGTTGCATACAAGTGGCATGTGTACGATGCACACAATCATGTCCGGTGAAGGATGTGTGCGGGGTCAATAATTGTGTCACTCCCTTCCACATATTGCAACAACGAAGACGAGTCAATGTCACAGACTCCCAGCTGCCTCCGACGATGTACTTGGTATATTGGACGATTCCACTCTACAAGCGAGCACTCACCTCAATGTCTATAACGTACATTATAATTGTTGAACAGAAGTTGAATGACTGACTAAGTGGTACTTGGATGCAGCTCTATGTTGGAAGCTCACCTTCGCCTACCTGTCTGTTTGTCTCAGTGTCGACAGGGACCACACACTGAGTGTTATGCGAAGCCACGGATAATGAAAGACACCGAACAATATTACTCTTGTTCTTCCCAATCTGGTCAACAACTTCAAACTCCAACAAGTGATTTAACCTTCCTACCGGTGTTCTACACTGTGAGAAAACGATGTTTACTTTTTGCAAAGTTGAATTATAATGATACACGAACAAGTTGCGCCCGTGTACGTCTGTGAACTTGGCCGCTTGAACACGGATCGAATTGTGCTACAATCCAAAAAGCACAAAAAACAAAACCGACAGGAAGGACTCAACGACTCATCCTTACTCAAAGCTTTCAATGGGGAAGCCGAACTTAAAAACACCCTGTATGATGCTCACTGGAAAGCAAACCATAATTTGGGGCATCTGCTGCGGCAGGCCGCCAGACAGAGGACACAAACTTTTAATAGCGAGCGGAGAGAGCCAATCTGGGCATTATAAACGGGATCCGGGATTGGTGACACTCCATCTATTACGCTACAGTTGTGTCCTCCGGCAATCGGGTATTAAAACTTCATTCGCATACCTGAATTTGGGACAGCCCTACTCTCATAATTGGGCGCCCTAGCATCCCTCCAGGACTTTCATTCCATACTCTCTGCGGCAGTTTCTAATTCGGAACTGGCCCTATTCGCTGGACATCACTATTGGTCACAATCAACTGTAACCGTAACGAATCCCAGTCCCTCACTCTACGTAATTCTAAATCTTTGAGTCACGATTCTGACGAATGCTGCTATCGGGTGCAGTCTCTCGACATGCCTCCAGTCTCATGGACATGCAGCAGCTCGAAAGAACCCGAGTGGCTGTGAGTAGGTTAGCATGTGACATTCTTTTGCAATCCGGATCTATTCTGATTGCTTCAGAACATTCAAAGTAAAAACAAAATTTTGTTTATCAGGATGAAAAATAAAAAATGAAAGCAAAATTGAGGGTCGTGTATTGACGAGTGTCTGAATTCGTTCCTGCTGTGGAAGATGTACCAGCTTTTCGTTGTATCAGAAGAAATCTAGTTCCTCGTCTCGTTCAAGCTCATTCCTCCTCAGAAAATCTTGGTATTCGTCTTCATCCGAAGCCAGCTCCGAATCAATACTATCAAGATGAAAGTCTAGTTTTTCTTCGTAGATGGGATTCAACTCATCAGGTGGGAGTAAGGCTGGATCGGTGCAGTAACGGACGGGCGTATGGACATGATCGCTGGGTGGATGAACTGGGCAACTCGTAGGTCCCCCCGGCGGGTTGAATTCAGGAAACATTGCCGTTGGCGTCCTACAATTGGTTTTAAAATTTGCCGCAGTAGGGCATGGGAGGGGGAGAAATTGGGACTTGTCGAGGCAGATGAACACTTCGTAGATCTGAGAGACTTGGTAGAAGTCATTGAAGCTACATGTGATGAGCGCCTCCTCGCCGATGTAATTCCCCAGGACCTGATGCAAGTCCAGTAGATCGTACATCTGCCCATTAGGATAGATTCCTACAAGTCATTGAATTACCGATAGCTCGTTTAGCGCATGTTGACATGAATTAGCGTAGAGTTGAAAGCAGCTCCAAATTGTACTTGTTCAATTGCAGAAAATCATGCAAGGAGTTAAAGAAGCTGAGGCATACCCTCGAGGTGGAAAGCTTCGAGGATATTGTAATCATGATGCAGGGCAATTGCTGTCTCAAAGTACGTGAGTCGATCCATCCAAGTGCACGTCCCGTGTTTCTTCCATTCATGGTTCCAAAGACCTTCAGGATTCGGCTTCGGACATGATAACGATATCCACTTCGCGAGCATCTCTTCTCGAAGTTCCCATGTCATCTGCAAAATGAAGGTATATTATGCAATGGAAAGTGTTGCTAGTTATGAATGATATATAGTTGCAGATCACAGTCATTGTTGCAAGTCATAAACCATCAGCAAGTATACTTAAAAGCTGTGCGTGCTCAATCGGAAATGGGGCTGAAATGTGCCTTATTTGGACCTGGATAATAGGGAGCCTTGCAAAAGCAAGGCGACGTCCCTCCTACATGCATCGGCCAGAGACCGTGGATAGTAAATTGTGGAGCTGGAATAATGCTATCAAAACAACAGCCGCGGGAACAGAATGAGCCTGGCCACTGCACAATTACAGAGCCACCAGCTGAGTGAATTGGAAATCGAATAATTAACTCTACTTCTCAGCCATACCCATCAACTGCAACCCTATTTGGACGGCACAAATCGTTGGCACAAGCACCGCACCTGTAGCACTAGGTAGAAGAAGTCGAAGCCTCCATCTGGCCTGTTATAACAAAAACGGTCGGGACCGGAATTCCGCATCGCTTCGACACACACGAGCATCAAGCTCATCACCCACGCTTGCCGAAAGCGGACTGCATTGTTCTGCTGGTACGAGATCTGCATCATATCCATTTCTCATTATTATTACTATTATTATTATTATTATTATTATTGTTATTATTCAGGTTTTGGATAGCTCCGAACCCAGTGGATGCTCAATCCAGATATGATGGTTGAGAAAAGAAGAAGCCCTCTGATGTCGAAAGCTCAGAAAGAGCCCGATGCAGAGTTTGTAAAGCCTTCGCAAGACTGTCATTTCTTACCATATCTGTCATTTCTAAACCAAAGAAAGAGAAGCCCAGAGTTGATGGTTTATCCCATGTCAAGAGATTGAAGGAGTATTACATTTGATGATTGAGGCCGCTTTGTCATCACAACTTCCAATAGTTACAACACGGCCTTCCGCGATCAATTGTTGCCCGCCATGATCTCCGCAATGTACTATTATTCTGAGAAGCTCGCCATGGGCTGCAAACCGAGATCGTCCATGATCATGACCTAGATTCGAGTCTTCTGCTGCTTCAAGAAAGAACATCGCCGTGTCGCACTCAACCATGGCGGCAAGACTTGATTCACGAAAGACCGTGATGTGAAGAGGCCAGTGAGGAGACTCTTTGAATGTGCCGATTGGTGCAATGCCAGTTTCGACACTCCGACACTCAATCATAGAAGAGGCGCTTCCAAGAGGCTGCTCTCTTCTCGTAACTGGTCCCATCATCACCGGAGCTTGGACAGACCTGGCGCTGCGCATTGTCCAGAACCCAAAAAAACGCACACCCAAGGTCGGGGTGGTGCATTAACATAGCTGAAAACGAAAATCCCAGAATGTGAGAAATCGAGTACCGCAGGTTTTCGAGTGATTGGGGTCACCCATGACTAAAAAGGCCTGCGAGGAAGGAGCAGTAAATGAGCAGTAAATGAGCGGTTAGGTTAAATAGTTCTCCTGGATTCGCGTGAAAGAGCGATTCTAATAAAACCACCAATCGTGAAACCCAGAGTGCAGAAGACACCAATCAACCAAGTTATGTGATCACAGTGACTCAGCCAATTACACACGGTTTAAGGGTTTAGGGTTTAGGGTTCAGGGTTCAGGGTTTAAGTGGTGATTCTTCCAACACTCGAACAAGCGAAAATGAGACGAAATAACCGATAAGTAATAAATAAATAAAATCTGATTCACCCTAAACCCTTGATAAGTGTTAACGGCTGGGAGCATACTTTTCGTTAACACTCAGGGAATGGTAACACTTATCTTTTACTCTACGACATCATATTTTACTTTGGGGACTTATCTTTTTACTTTGTCTTTTATCTTATGAACTTAAAATATATGATCTTTTACTCTGTGATCTTAATAATACATGACCGATCGATTTGTTTCCACCCTAAACCCTAGAGACTATTGCTTGATCTCAAAGTTATCTCTCTTCGAACTAAGGTTCTTATAAAAGTGCCTTGGTAGGAAATTATCACTAATCGAGGCAAAATCAACAGAGTTAGGAGCACGACGTTACACAACACTTAACACGAAACACTCATCGGGTGCTGCGAAACCCTCTCTGTTTACTCGTGCTTTGATGAATATGTCAGTGTCCAGGCTCCAATGTTCATGATGCACGATTCTAGGCCCCCCACTGAACTGGGTTGCAACGCCACGTGAGTCCTTCAAAATCCTGGATATTCGGGATTGAGAACATCCATGTTAATTAGGTGCTCCACGTCCGCGATGTTTTCCGATCGTTACTGCTCTGGCTGCTCCATGTCCCAGCATGTGCGTTGCCCTCATGCGCACTGCTAGACCAAAAGCGCAACTTTGCTCAGTAGAAGAGAAGCAGTGTTCTCCTTCGCCATGCGCATACCCTGACCCAGCCGGACCACAAGCAGACCTAGTTGAGGGTAAACAGCCTGGCTCTATCCAAAATCAAAGCACTCCGCCGGGTCGGCGGGCGCATGCACACTCTGACCTCCCAGGCTCCAATTGCTCCTGCCCCTTCCGGACAGCATATTCCCGTCTGAACTGCTGCTAAGTATAGAGTATCCGGGATTCTGCGTGGCGAAGCACCCTCAACCCAGAGGCGCGGGTGGTGAGGTCAAGGTAGCTTGGTCGAGGGTAGCAATGGCTGGGCCGTCCGTGGCGTCGTCGGAATGTCGCATTTCGGTGTCGCAGGTGGAGGCGCTGGCGAATGTTGGCGATGGGTGGGAGCGCAGCGGGTTGTATACCTTGGACGAGACGCCGAGCCAGAATTCCATGCAATCGTCGCCTCCTAGGGTTCCGCCTAATCCGCTGACTTTGCATGCGGAGCCGCCTGCGTCCCATGGAGGTGACAGCGGGTGCTGCGGGTCCGAGTCGTCGGAGTCTGTGGACGGGGAGGGCGACATGGGGTTCACGCAGCAGCCTGTGGAGTGGCTGTCGCCGCCGAGCACCTTGCAGGCGACCGTGGGGGGTGGGGGGGATGACAGGGTGGAGAAGGAGGATAGCTATGTTGCAGCGTTCGAGAGCGATCGCTCGCGGTCCCCGAGCCAAGAGTGGCACGGGCAGAGCGAACAGCACGATCCTCCGGTGACGATCCCTGACCCAGGCGTGAGTGCTGCTGAATTCTTCACTCAACCCGTCGCAGGTGTATCCGAATTCCAAATCGCATCGCCCGAGGATGCGGAGAATCATATTCCGACGCGGGAATCGACTCCCGAAGCGGAGACCCAGGGAGGTTCTCCATTGCTTTCCCCGATCCCAGACAATGCGGTTACCGTGGTCGAGGCCCCTGCTGTTTCGATGGAATCGAGTCTTCAGCCCTTCACTCAACCGGATTTCGAGACTCAGCCCCCCGAGCCTCTGCCTCTGGGGTCCCTCGACGAACTTCAGGTACTGCTCGTCAGGAACAAGTGTACATCTGCCCTGTCTTGTATCGTTGTTTTTTCGCAACTATTTTACAGTATCCAGTGCGGGAGTGACACCTGGGAGTACCGACACTAATCGTGCTGAAGGGGTCACCCGGCACAGAGACATTGCCATCCACGGTGAGCGAAGAGAACCTTCTTGTGGTTGAACTAGGTCATGAGGCTGAATGTGGCTAAACCTAGGCGCTGGTGCCGCAGGAAGCCGCGAGCCAAACGCGGTTGAGAGGCGGAGGAAACGAGGACGTGCATGACACCACTCTCCTGGATGAAGAAAAAGCTGGCGCCCAGGAGCCCGAACCGGTGCAGGAAGGAAGTGCGCGTGACGAGCTGATAGGGGATGCCCCGGCCGTAGGTGGCGATAATGGATGCACAGGGGAGCGATTGCCGACAGACGGCGGAGTGGATGGGCTTTCTAGTGACTCTCAACTGCCGGTTCATGATGGAAAGAACCAGGGGTCGACGGATCACATGCAGCAACAACACGGGAGCGATGTAATTACCAAAGATGTCAATTGTGTCGAAGTTCGAAAGAGAGATCCAGCGCCCTCGGACGATGCTCGGCTGGCCCCACAAAACAGCGAGGCTGTCGAGCTAGGGCCTGGGAGGACATCCTCCGACTCCGATCGAACGAAGCAGGTGCAAAGTAGCAACCGGGTCCGCACGAGATCCTACTCTAAACGCTTGGAACGAGTAAACTGCGTTGAAGAGCTTCATGGACAGCAGAAACGTCAGAGGAGAGAAGTTACCTCGCCTGCGAGGGTTCGAAGTTTCCCTAAAACAGTCATGGATGTTGTAAGATCTCGCTCCAGATCATTGTCCAATCCTCTCGTTGATCGTGAATCCGGCATTCTGAGTATAATAATGAGAGCTGGAGTAAGCTTCCCCCCATTTGTACATGAGAAACGCTCTGTATAGTCCGTTGATTGCGTATGCGAACTTTATGAACTCTGTAGAGGAACCCTGACCACGATAACCTCGCAGTCCTGGCTAATTCAGTATGTGAACGTCGTTGCCACGGAGGACTGAAAGGATCATGGCCATGTCCGCGTGCCATGGGTTGGCAGCATAATAAAGAATCGAGAGCTTTGGGTCTACGTCTTGTATGTTCTCTTATGCTCACGTGGTTCGAAGGTTTCCCTTTTGCTGCCTCGCTACAAATATTCTCCTTGAGTTGGACCACCCTTTTTCGACTTCTGCATGTCCTTCATACTGTAGATCAAACCAAGCCTCGGTCTCTAGTTCTGGTTCAGGGTTTCGTGCTTTTGCCAGGGAAACACTACGGGGCAGATCTGAAGGACCTAGGCCGAACTCGCTACTCTGTACGCCAGGAGTACAGTAAAAATTAACCCCTTTGCTTGAGTCTCGCCGGACCGCATACACTCGTTCTTGTTGCTTGTTTTTTTTTATCCGCCATTGTCACGGACGACGAAGAGGCAGCGATTGGCATCATGGATTCAGGGTTCCTAAACCCTAAACCAATTTCGGAGAGCTATCGTATCTGTAAGTGATCAAGATCCTCCACCTCCCTGCTGAGGGTAGTAGAACGTCATAGGTATTATTTGGAAGGTGAGGGGACCGGACTCCAAACCTCGTGGGCTCTGTCCGAGGAACGTCAGTGAACCTAGGATACTTTGTCCTGACCTTGAATGCACAGAGGCAACTGGAACAGATGGAGGACAAGATCATGGGCCATGACGATTGCGTGTGCAG
The DNA here is from genome assembly GCA_014871385.1 of Ceratodon purpureus. Classification (NCBI taxonomy): domain Eukaryota; kingdom Viridiplantae; phylum Streptophyta; class Bryopsida; order Pseudoditrichales; family Ditrichaceae; genus Ceratodon; species Ceratodon purpureus. Next base: position 297,937 of record CM026429.1, on the reverse strand, counting down.
TTCCTTGTAGCGGCCGGAGCACAGGTGCTCTGCTTGTCACCAGGATCTAATGTGGAGACATCATGGAGGACTCTCCCTACAATCCTGCTGATGACTAATTTACCCTTTCTTATTTCCCTCTCGCTATTGGTGACACTGCCAATTCTTTACCGTTCGATCGTTCCGCCCTCGCCAGGTAAACTCTGGAGGGAAGCGTATTGGCTAATGCAGGATTTAGGACAACCTCGGCCCTGCCCCTGTGCTCGAGCAAACCTACACGGCAGATGCAGAATTAAATGGCGTCTCAATTGGAGTCGGGATTTGGAACGAGCTCTACAACCGCAGTATGCAATAGGACATATGGACAGATTTAAATGCACGTTCTTCCCCCGTACGGTAAAAACCTTCTGCACGCAAAAAAAAAAAAAAAAAAAAAAAAAAAAAAAAAAAAAAAAAAAAAAACGAAAGTTCACACAAGTCATCGTCGTGCTTTACAGTGGATGGCGTGAGTGTGAGTCTCGCGATTAGAACCTAGGTTGATGAAAATGGAAATCAGTTCATATCGAGAGTTAAACCTCAAACCGTTCTCAAGTCAGATTGGCTTATTGGGTTTTTTATCAGTCTAGAACGTATACCAATCCTTATGTTTCCACTTTCGAATTTTCACTATACTTGGAGAATTCCAAGGGATTTGTCGGGAGCCAACTCTTTCAAGAGAAGGACACATGGTTTAGGAATCATGAACTCTTTTTTCTTTTCTCTTTTTTTTTTAGTTGTAAGAGGCGCTGGGTAGGTCGCAAAGCACGATCATAGTTCAGTCTTTCTGGGATATTTTTTTTTTTTTTCCTATCATGTCCTACTTCAACCTCCCTGCCAAGCTGCACCCCAAACCCGGATACCAGGTTGATGCACACATCCATTCACAAGACTGGGCTTCGGACCCTGATAAAAGGGAGTTTCAGTAGTCACCGCTCGAAACGCTTCAGCACCTTTCGGGACGCATGCAGCAGGGGTGACCTCCGGCTATGGCCCCGGGGAGACCCGGCGCTCGCTGGGCGGGCAGCCCCATGGAATTTGATTTCTTTATTTTTTTTTATTTTTTTTTTAATTTTTTTTTCGAAAAAAAAAAAAAAAAAGTTACTTGGGAAACAAACAGGGGCTATAAGAACCAAAATTCAATGAGATCAACCATCGCTACCCCGTGATCGTTGTCTCGAGTGAACCCTAAAATCACTTGACACGTCGCCCTCATTCCAACTCTTCTCACTCCCCTCGACGCGTTTGAAAAACCTTACATTATTCATGTAAATTTCTGACACGATAGAGTTATTTGTAAAGTCTGAAAATCTCATGTTAGGTGACCTCGGTTTTGATAAAGGGAGGGGAGGTAGTATTCCCGCAGTGCGTCCTTCGCAGTGCACATAGCCTCACCAGGCTGAATCACAGGTTAATCCTGTAGAAAAATAGGCTGACTGAATCAACTGATTGCACTCCCTGGATGAATGGGGAATGATACTGTCATAGTGAAGCCAAAGCCTTAGAACTCACACATTTTTTTTAAATTTTTTTTATATATTCCAAATAATTTAATTGGTTGACTTGTAAACCCCCCCCCCCCCCCCCCCCCCCCCAAAAAAAGGAAAAGAAAATTAGAAATTAGCTTTTTGAAATTTAATTATTACATTTATGATTTTTCTAAAAATAAAAAACTAATCTAAATTAATTGGATCGAGTGAGTATACTTTGATAAATGAATTTGTACAAATGGTTTTTTTGCATCCTAATTTTTCATGGGACCTTAAGGAAGCGCCTACGCTCCCAACATTGGGAGCGCAGACGCTCCCTAACACCGCGACGACGATCCCACGTTCTCACGGCAGTCTTCACTGGTTGACTAATACTGTAGCTGGTGGATCAGTGCTGGAGAGCCTGGTTGCGGGCCCGGAGGTCGCGAGACCGAACCCCAACGTGGCAAAATCTTCTAGATTCAAGTTGTTGGAATTTCCACCACCTCCCCTCGTGCTTGGCAGCTTCTTCCAACACTTTTGTTTTCAAGCAAAAGCTAATTTTAATTTAAAACGTCATTTTAATTATTGGGCAAGGACTAGGGCTGCAAGGAGGCTCCGGAGTCTAAACTGATGAGTGATGCTCTTTGATGCATTCAAATATTTGTAAATAACATACAATAAAATTGGTCCATGTTATCTTGCAAAATTATCACTCGATTCTTAGCCAATCTCACTCAAGAGTACCAAGTTTCAATTTCAAAAAAGTGAAATTCTAATTTCTGGTGATGACCTTTTAAAGTTTGATTGCAAAGAAATGTAAGGAACATACATACACACATCTTTTGCATTAAAAATCACTCCATCGAGTAACGAAGTTTTCCTCAATGAAGAATCCAATGAAAAGTTATTATGCAAATAATTTTGCAAAATAGATATTTCTTTATTGTAATTAGATCTTGGCAAAAGCATTTATCCTCATCTTTCTTGTAGGCAACTATAGATGTTGGTTGGTTTCACTTATTACTTATTTTGTGTTTTCATTCTCCAACAGAGTATTGCTGCGGGGTCACTGAATAGGCTTGTCTATGTTTTGGGATGTTGCTGTCTAACTTCAAACTTGGTCGGGAACTAGGGGGTTCAAAGAACTCTCCGTTTTTGTTTTGAAAAAGGTATGTAGAATTTCAGAGCATGTTATTGTATGTACTCAAAAATAAGAGGAACATGTGCTACTCTTTGGTTTGTACTTTGGTACATAGTAAATACAACGTCCTTCCAGTCGTTATTGTAGTTGGTCATAGAAGTATGTCAATGCCTTTGTCTTTCGGCGGCTTCAATGATTACGACCATCTTTTATCCTCGTATACGCTTATATTTTTATACATGCACATGTGTAGATGTGACACGTTGTGTGAGTGCGCTAGCCCTGTATTTTATGAGTCTATGTTGGTTTTGACATTAATTTATTTAAGTGTAAATCTTGATGTAGGAGGTTGAATTCAATTGAACTCAGAATGTTAGTTTGTGCCCAATCATGGATTGTAATAATTACTTTTGAAGACTAGGTTGATACGAAATGAGCAGCTTCTTCACCCAACTACATCAGAGAACATGTTGCATTTGACAAAGCGCTGCGAAGATGCCTCAAGGACGAAAGGAACGGTTGGTTAACCCTTGAAGGACGATTGTCCTAGAATGGACTTTTTTAAAATTCGGGCATGTACCAGTGGCTTCGATTAAAGTCGAGCTACTTTGAATTTTTCTGTGAATGTACGCCATAACAAGAACTCTGAGGGAATCTTTTTTCTTTTCGATTGGACATTTATAAAAATAGTTATGGTACCCAAAGTGGGAAAAGCTGCCAGCCATGCTAAATACATCAATTATCTCTGAAAATATTTCTATAAATACTTCATGATGTCATCTTTGAAGTTTCAAAAAAAAAAAAAAAAAAAAAAAAAAAACGACTTTGAGTGCATAATGTTCGCTCCACAAAATATCAAAGTTTCCTCACCGTTTCGGGTAGTGTTCTAAAAAAACTTATTCTTTCCTTCCTAAAAGTTAGAAAAAATATTATTTTAGGTTTTGTTTTGTTTTTGTTTTTTTTTAGTGAAAGGATGGACGTCAACCTTTACTTTGACCGTTTGGATTGGGAGTTAAATCAAATAATGGAATTCTTAGATAAGAAATAAGATTTAGCATTACTGTATATACAACTTAATAAAAATATTGTTCTCAACATGCCACACTTGACTTTTGAGAGTAATTTTTTTAATAAAATTATCTAACTTAGTCTTCTTTGACATGCATCAAAATCCCCAAAATCCATAATGCAAAAAACCTAAGAGTAAACAAATTAGAGTGTGTCAACCTAGTCAAAAATCTTGTCAAAAAAGTTTGTTTTTAAATTTTAATTGCTATAATCTTCCAATCTCTACGGTCGATTATATTGAATTTTTTTTGAACTCTCCGTTAAAATAATCTACTTGAAGATCTTACAATTAGCATTAGAAAAAAACGATGTTTTAGTCATTTATGCTTTTAACATTGGAAATGGCAGTTTTGGAGCATTTTTTGGTAAAACATAGTCAAGGAACTTCAGGGGTTAAGAAATGTCTAGGAGCAAAGAGTTTCTATCCATCAAAGAAAACAACAATAGCTTGGGCAATGGCTCAGACACGTCAAGTCAGACATTTTTTGGGCTCATATGTATACACTGCTATAGCATTGCTACCACTTGCTACGGAGGTTTCCGGCTACCTTAACGATATTGTATTCTAACTTACAATGAAGACTTACAAATTCAAATATTTTGATTGTAGGTGCAACTCATCCGGATATTTTTTATTTTCACCAGTGTGTTCACAAATACCGTAGAAAGTGCAAAGTTTTTATTGGACCTCCAAGGTTCACCTACAAATTCAAAACTTGGAGAAAGTTGAAACTAAAGTATAGGGTACAAGGTAGGAGCTGATTCATCTTCAGGAAAACCACTGGCACACGCTATTTAAATCCTTATCTCGAATCCACAACCATATTGTCAAAGGTAGAAGAAGTCATTTTAATTATTGGTAAGAGTATCACAAGTTAGCACACCTTAATTGTCATTTCGAGACAACACAAGGAGATCCTACAGAAAGAGTGCGAATCAATGACCAAAGAGATACGGTTTCTTATTACATAGCCTAACAACTAGCATATGCAAATCTAGCAGCATTGAACAAAGACCAATCACTTGAAATTCGAGCGAAGCGCATCATGTGAAGTCACAAAAATGAAGCCAAGCAATACTCGTCGGGACTTCGTAATTTCTAAGTTTTCTATGAAAATCGATTCCACCAGAGAGAGTGACTAGACAACACAGATCCTAGTGAAATATTCTTAGTGTCCATCGACTCTAATGCATTCCATATTGAAGAATCGATTGATTGGATAGATGACCCTAAATTCAACCGATTGGAAAAGGTCGCTAAGTGGGCTCGTCATGGTTTTGGACAATATCAACATTCAAAAAGGAGTCAACAATATTGAAATGAGTAAGTAGGAGCTATTCATCTCAAGGAAGATACAAATGTTGAAGGAATTACAAAAGGTATGTTAGAATCCAGCTACAAGAGAAAGTTAAAGAAAAAAAAGACAAAAGTTTGACTACAACTATATAGAAAAATATTTCAAGTCTATATTTTTGTTGGTTTTGGCATGTGCCATGACTAAACATGAAGCCCAAGGAGCCATTGTTGCTGCAAAAGTGATTGTCGAGATTTGCTAGGTATCCATACCGGGATTAACATATGTTTTGTTATTTAGAGTAACAGAAAGTAAATATGTTATGCTGCCCAGAAAACTTATTGTTGATGACTTCGATCTAGTGAAGCATAAGATACTTAATAATAAAGAGTAAACATAGTTGTGAAAGTTGTGAATGTCTAGAAATCTCTAGTTTAACTAAAGGATGAATGTATAGAAAGGTGAAGACAATTGCTTTGTTGTCTACATGATTAAAATATGGCTTTTGGTAATCATTTGGTTATAAATGCATGGCAATTCACGTACAATTTTATCACTTCTTTATTTTAGACATGATGGAAGATAAGAAAAAAAAAACTTCATAGATTAGATTCTTTTGGCATCTATTTCAAAAATTCATAGGGGTTGGAATAAATTTCTGATGGAAGTGTAATCAGTCAACTTTCTCTTCAAACCTCTAGAAAACAATGAAAGATCTAGGTGATTGAAGAGTCTAGCAAATGTGCGTTTTCAACATTCTGATGCTGGCGGTGCTCTTGTTGTCACATGTTTTGTGGACGCAATGTCTCCATGTGCAGTGATCATGAAAAGTAAGGGCTGTTCCTTTGCAGCGAAAATTACTGGGGTGATTATTCATATTCAATCAAAACAGACTTTTGAATACAGTTCAAACGATTGGGATTTGTCACATGTACTAACCATTGTAGGTGGGCTAGATGGCCTTTCCAGATACATTTTTTCTTGATTTGCAGATAGTGTGGAGAATGTTTTCGACCAATTGGAGAGCACACACTTTAAAATTCATAACAAATTCATACTTTGTCTAAGAAATAAAATTTCATTTCCACTATCCATTTTTGACACTTGTCTCCATGTGGAATTTTAGAAAAAACTTCAACAATGGCAACAAGGCACACCAATCATTTTGACTATCATAGGTTGTTTTATCTTGTGCAAATATGTGATTTTGGAATAATAATATTGGAGTGTGGAGAGATCTTCCAGTTTAGAAGCAAAATTTGCCAAGACATATAGAATCATCATCGTTTTAGGAAACTTCAATGCAGTTCTCTTGTGCGAGGTTGTAAAATAGTGTCATTGATATACCAAATCTATTCAAATATACGGAGACAGTGTTTATTTCACGTTTAGCCTGGTCATGCATTAGTTTCAGTCATCAACACATTGGTATAATATAATATATCTTCACGAATCTGTTAACAAATTTTTTTAACTGCAACAAAATTGTTAAAATGTGTGCTGCTATAGATTTCATAAGTGAAAAAATCATATTAGTAAGGTATCACAACATACATTGATGGTGAAACCTGTATTCATATTTCAAAAACTGTCACAAAATTTCGGGACCATGAAACCCTGGAAATGCAAAGCCCTAAGTTCTTGCCTTGATGCACTCCTTTTTCTACTTGTATATGTTCATACTCGTATCTAAAACCAAATACTTTAGTGTTGACTTCCTCCAAGTTTTGTATTTGTACGTGAACCTTATGGTCCCACACGTCTTGTTCATTTTGATAAATCTGAGATTTATTTATTTATAGCATTATTTGAATGAATATAAGGGCTATAAAACCAAAAATCCAATGAGATCAACCCTAGTCACCCCGTGATCGTTGTTGCGAGTGAACCCTAAACTTACTTAACGGGCGACGGGTCCTACCGGACCCGTCACCCTTATTCGAACCCTTCTCGCTCCGCTCGATGGGTTTGAAGAACCTCATATTTCTTAGGTAATTTAATGAGAAATATATAATTTATTTTTTAAAACTTAATTTAATATATTCATTATTATCTTTATTATTTTTTAGATTTCCCCCCAAAGGAGCCGTAGCAGTACATGGTCTGAAACTGTTATTTTTTCATCCAAACCCCACGAATTCCGTCTTCATCCCTTAAGATTACCCGAACAGTAAATTCAGATTTCCCTGACACAAGCCTACGCGCACGGCGAAGGACGCACTCTGGGAAGCTGTCCACAAGAGAGGGTCTGACAAGGTTCCACCAAATATTGTACCAATCGGCATTTAGAAACAATGTCCGACTTGCTGAATGGAGCCGACAAATGAGGGGATGGAGCCTGTGAAAACACTGGTTACCTTTACGAATGGCTCGAATCTGTCCCCGACAAACCAAAAAAATTTAAAAAGAACAAACAATAAAAAATAGAGATTAGGAGACCCAGGGCTGCCCGGTGAGGGATGCCCCTCGCTGGATGTCGGGTCCTCCTGCCCCCGACCCTCCACTCCGCCGGGTCGAGGAGGAAGGTCACCTCTGCTGCACACTCTGGCGGCTTTTGGAGAATAAAACAATACGGGAATAAAACGTATGGAACGAATGCTGATTGAAATCACGCAAGTTTAATACTGCTTCTGATTAATTAAAAATACTCGAGACATGTTGTCACATGCAATGACTAAATGCTGATGAGTTCCATCTACATTGACTTCCGAAGTGATGGTTAGAACAGACAGGAATTGCGGGCTCGAAGCGAATGAAATAATTAGTAGATTTCTTCTCGATGGAGGTGAACGTGTCGTTTGTGTGACAAGCCTTCCTCCATTGCATCGACAAGATGACTGTAAAGGTGTATTGTGCATCGGCTATGTCCCCACGGCGATGCGGAGCCAGCCTCTCTGGAGAGAGGACACCGACTGCAAACCGTATGCACTCACAATGAGACGACGTGCAGGCAGAGCGACGCCCCCGACTGGATGCCAGTGGCCGCACCCACACCATTCCAAGCCGTATGCACCTCGTATTGGTTGACGCGGGGGGGGGGGGGGGGGGGGGGGGGGGGGGGGGGGGTCCCTCCTCGCACCATCCCACTGCCTCTGAAAACGGAACCACAGCAGCACTGATTGTGTGGGTTCACACTGGGTCGCGACTCCAGCTGCATGGTCCTGAACTTCACCGTTCGGGGATTTTGTGGTGTGCCCTTTTTTCAGCCACAGTGGATTGTCTGGGGATGTATTGTCGCGTGCCTGCTGTTCTCGGCTCGGATTCCGGTGTGTGGCATCCAGGACATCGGACGAGGGACCCTATGTAACCTAAACCCTGAACCCTGTGGGTGGGGCCTGCGGTCGGTCGGCAGGTGCAACCCAGCGGTTAGTCGGCGACTGCTGCGCCTGTGGACGGGGATTCTTTGTGGAAGCAAAATTCATTGCAGTAGAGAGAATACAAGCCCTCATCGGGCAAAGCCATGGACGCGGATGTTGGCGCTCGGTACGTGTGTGGCGTAACTCTCGGGTATGCACCCACGGTAGGTTCAGCCCTGCCAGATCGCACCCTAGACCGAACGACACACACACACATTCACTTTCGATCTTTCCTAACCCGAGGGAAAGTGCTAGACACAGACGTGATTGACAGTAGGCGTGCCAGTGGAGGAAACAACCCTGAACCCGGTGCTCATGATAATGTAGCCGGTGAGGTGCACATTGGGATCACGTCAGAGCCCACACGGTCTTGGGGGAAAAATGCGTCCTAATCCCGAGATATTTGTCGTCCCCGTCGCAGAGGTCGCCCAGAAGTGCGGGTAGAGCGCATGGACACCCGGTCCCGCTCACATCGTTCCACATCAACACGCTTCCCTTACGTCCACGGAGTGCCTCAATGTCTCCGTGTCCATGACAAATGCATGTGCGTGAGCTCGTACACACAGACTATCGTGCGAAACCCGAAAACCCTACACAACAACACCCAGTACCCCATCGTCTGTCAACCCGGTTCCCGCCTCCGTCACATGGTCTCACCGCCCTGCGGGAAGCCGGCCTCCGAATGCAAGGCGCGACCCCTCGCATCCTGGAGGAGGCGGCTCGCCAAACGTAGGGGGACGGAAGTCCGGGAACCGAGGGGGATGCGAGTGTCCAAACCCGGGAGGGGGGAAGTCTCTCGGCTCTGGGGGAGCCATGCCTCCGTAATTAGTGCGACGCAAGTGCCCATACCTGCGCGGACGCGGGTCCATGGACCCGGGGGACATACCTCTCGAAACAGGGGGGCGGGGGACTGAGAGCGCTTGCGAGAGCTCCCGGGGATCGTTACCGCGGGGCCGGTTCCGGCGATCACCGCGAGGAAGCACGCCCGGCTCGAATGGAGAGTGAGGCTCACCCGGAGGGCGAAGGGGACGGAGTTCGGGGCGGTGCAGCGGGCGGAGGCGCGGGGGCAGGTGATCGCGAGGGTCGTCACGGACCTGCGGGGCTCGAAATGCAGGTGGGGGCGGAGGTACACGTGGAGCTTCGGGTGCGGGAGGGGGCGGAATTCCGGCGTCTTCGGGACGCGACACCGAACCCGGCGCTATGGACCTCGCGACCGGCACCATGTGCCGGGGCCGTCTTGGATCCCGTGATCTCTTCCATCCAACGACGAGGTTTGCCGCGGGCTCCGATTCGGGTGTGGCCGTCGTAGGATTCGCACGCTTCTCCCCCGTATGGGGTTGCTGGGCAGGATCCGCCGACGAAGACGGCCTCACCGTCGCGGGCGGGGACCCCGTGGAACTCGCATTCGGCCCGCCCGAAGCCCCGGCCCGCACGTAAATGTAGAGGTGCGGAGCCACGTGGTTGCCTTGCTCCAGATGATCGTCATTCGAGCCGTGCACGCTGCCGGGCAGATAGAATGACTTCTCGGCCATGGTCGTCGGGTCGTCCAGTACACATTCGAAACCGGGGCGTGGTAATGGTTTCTTGAGTGGGGGGGTGATGAGAACAAGCACCCTCGGATTCATGCTCAGAGCGTGGCTGATGAACACGTCCGTATACGTGAAGGGAGGGTTCAGCCCTATCACCAGGCTGTCGCCGGGTCCACATTCACCTACGCCGACGCTTAACCAGTCTCTCCGCTCGAACCCCAGGGTATCCTTCGGCGTGAAGATGTCGAAACTCCTGAACTGGCACCTGGACTTCTCGGAGCCGGAGAGCGCGTCGCGCAGCAGCCGGGCGAAAGTGTTACATCCGCAGCTGAAATCCACGATCTGAGACATCCGTGAGCACGTTTCAAAAAACACTGGCAACTCGTCCACGTGGGAACAGTCGGAAGTGCGCACTGGCAGTGCAAGACGGTTTTGAGGATGGAATTCTTACCGTGTCTCCATCCCGAATGTGAGGTTCAAGAACTTCCACCACCTGCACAGCCAGAAGGTGACCCGCCCTGTCAGACGTTCGAGCGCACATTCCCTGCCATAAACAATGACGATGAACCCTTCTGCCCAGATCACCCGTACCCTTCTGAGCTTCTCCGCTTTTGTGAAATGTCGGCCGTAAGATGTGTAGCGCTTTCCATGCAGGGTCGGAGCAAGGAAAGTTCTCAGGAGACTCTGCAGAATACACGCACGACGCGATATCAGATATACCATCGCGGGACGAATGGCGAAATTCACTTCTCGGGAACCTGGGTATGGGGACCTGCGTCCCCTGAACCTACGGCCCCAGCAGTGTACGGATTGACCCGGTACCCACAGCTCGGCCTTCGCTGAGGTGTGCATTCCGGGCAAATACTGCGAGTTTCTGGAATGTGCCCTGGAACCGATGCCAATTTTCATCCGGCATGCTTCGCAAGATTCGCACCAAGTCGAACCTGTCGCCGACGTTCGCGGATTTATTTCCGATCTCGGGCACATACGTGCCTGCGTGTACGGCGTACGCACGGTTGAATGTTCCGACGACGGAAACCAGTGTAAAATGCACAGCTTGATCCAGGTCAGAGGCAGCCGAGTTTACCTCCTCTGCACAGACGGCGACGACTTGATCTGGAGCGCATTTCAGCTTTGCATCCTCCCAATCCACACCCTGCTTCAACCACCTCACGGCAGCCCTTGCACCGTTCAAGATTGAATCGAACCTTCCTTGCGGCATCCAGTTGAATTCCCTCCGCGAATAATTTGTGGGAAGCGTAAGTCTTGCCCTCACGGACTCCTCGGTAGTCGCCCGATGCGACCTCCCAACAATGTCACGAACGAGGCTGCACCGCCGCAGGCAAATTGTACCGGTTCGTGAGTTGGAGCACGCTCGAAGCACGGCTTCGATGACGACTCGAAAGCAGCTGAGAGAGAGGGGACACATGTATACTGTACCTCTTGTAAGCTTCCCCGGGTCGTTTCCGAGTCGCAGGTCCTGCCGTCTCTGCACCCTTCGACGGCGCCAGAGACGCTGAAGAAGCAGATTCTTTGGTCCGAGATTCGGGCCCTCCGTGCCCCACGCTGCCGACTGCCTTCGGAGGTTTTCTGAAGACTGTCGTTGAACGGGAGCCGTTTTCCCTGAACTTCAAGTGGTTTCGTGACGGGGTGCCTAGATGTGGCACGAGTTCATGATTTCTGCAAATACAGGAGGGCAGGAGACCCGTCAGAACCGTCCCGGCGAACCTGCGAGAGCAGAAGGAGGCGGTGTGCATGAACGGGATATGCAGGCCGTGAGAGTGGGATATGCGTCACAATGCAGGGGAATGGGAGAGGCGGGCCCACTCACGTGCAGTAAACTATGAACGCCTTGTCGAGCAACCAGGCTCGAACCTCGAAGTGCGACTCCTCCCGGCCATCGAAGCTCAAGGTCCTGGATAACGCGGCGTGCGGGGATAAGTGCTCAATCGGCCGCACGACCGAGCGACGGACTGTCCGACGCATCATTCACTGGTACGCTGGAGGATACGTGGGGGTGGAGGATATGGAACGCACCTTGGCAGGCATTTCACATGCCAGGCTGCCGGACACCTTCTGCACGTGGCCAGGTTGAGGTCCCTCTCCCCCTTCTCTTCACCTCGTCCACACTCTGTGCACCTGTGCAGCGGGCACGTGAAGGACTCCCCAGCCCGAATGCCCTTCGCTAATGCCTCCCGTGATTCTCCCTCGTTCGCGCCGGGCCTGAGCTTGCTTGCAACACACATGGGATGATAGAACTTACCGCAGGATGCAACGTCGCATGCAAAAACCTCCCTTTTCCGTCCGAGGGCCGCATCGGAGGTACCGAGCCCCTCACAGGCGTAGCATTGGTGCTTCTTGATCTTGCAGTTCGTGCAGAACCATCCCCTCCTGACATTCTGCGCAACCGAGATGCTCAGACGGAACGCGATCCCCGTGCAATGAATTCCATTCGTTTGCCTGAATCATGAGGGCCTGCTGAACAACAGAATCACGTACCTCCATGTCCACCTCGTCCGGGAAGCCAAGCGTCGCGCACTTGGAGTTGGCGCCGTCCAGTCGACGAGGGTGAAACGATCTCATGCACGGACCGTCGCAGCAGAGCAGGTAACCCCCATCGTCACAGAAGATGCACAATGAATCCCCTGGATCAACTCCAGATTCGACGCCTTCATCGCCCGTCCCTTCGTCTTCGTACAACCCTTCTTTGCTCTCGAACTGGCGCGTGCCCGGACCATCCGCCCTTGGGTGCTCCATCCTGGGCTTCTTCACCGGTGGGTACTGGCATTCGTCCGGCCCCCCATCGTCGGGCCGCAACACCCGCCTCCCACTCGGTTTCTCACGCGTGATAGACAGTAGGGTCTTCTTAGCGATGTCGGACCCTTGCAAGGTCGGATCCAAATCAACGTACTGTTCTATCAGAGAGCGCCGCTTGCGGAGGTGGCCGCAGAACGCCATTGGAAGGGACCCCCTGCGCACAAGATCGTCAATTTCACCGGTTCAGAACACGACACTCTTGCTGCCCGACATGACACCCGCGATCGCAGAACGACGACGCAATATTACTCTGCTAATCAATCCTGTAGAAAGACTCGAGGCAAGCCCACGCTGATGCACTGGTCGATGCCCTAGACCGTGGCGGCACTTGAATGCAGAGACATCCAAGTGCCGCCCGCCTCGTCCATTCCCAGAAAGCATGGATCGATAATTTAGCGTAGGCACAGCACGAACGTGGTCGTTGCCGGCACGAGAGCTTCCGGGGAAAAGGCACACTGAATGGCGCGACTCCAATGACAAGGTGTATCACAGAGATCAGACCCTTCGAAGAGACGATTCCGCACTGTGTCCTCGCTCGCGTACGGCTCCTTCCTCAATAGACCGAGAAATCTCGCAAGACAGAGGACTTCCTCTGCCGATTCCTTGTAGCTCGCCATAGGTCCCTGGAGCTTCACCCTGCACAACAGAGGTCGAACATGGACGTCTGAATCACCTCGTGTCGCTTATTGAACAAGATGCGCTTCTGCGCGTGTCAAATTCCAGGTGTGAGGAGCAACCCGTGAACTCGGAAGACCCGTAAAACACGCTGTAGGTGTCAGGATATGGACAATTCCCTTCGATGACACCCCGTGTGACATCAGTAGACCCTGACGGGAAACCAATCGCCTCCACCGACCCAAATCTTACCACCACCACCACCCCACCCCCCCCCCCCCCCCCCCCCCCAAAAGCAACCCTCGAAAAACAACGCAGGGTGGAGCTGAGAAATCCGAGCGAAAGAAATGGGACTGTGAATGCATGTTGGGAGTTTACCATCGCTTCACCCCGCTCGCTGGCAATACCTTCACCAGGATGCGGAAAGGCTCGTGCTCCGGAAATGCCAACTTCCACGCCGTGATCGCGCACTTCACGTCCGATCCTCCGCTCTTGCCACATAGAGAAACCTCGGAATTGCCTACAGAAACCCCCTCCGGAATCAATACTCGGTCCTCCAATTTCAGCGGCAGGACACAGAGCGACACCGGATTACTGCCGTCCCCATCACAAATGGCGTACTCGTCCACGCCGGCGACCTCGGCTTCCTCCCCCTTCCCACCGCGGGGGTCGTGCCTACAGGAATCAGCTGCATGCTGCACTGATCTAGCGGGCTCCTCCGGTACAACCTGCACTGATCTAGCGGGCTCCTCCGGTACAACCTGCGGGGGCAAGCCGGCCACCAGCTGGGACCTCCCAGGTCCCTCTTCCACCGAACCCACGGCTGTGCGAGAGGAGATTCCATTCGAGGTCCGGGAGTCGGCATCGCGGAGCGCGGCGACGTCACTCGCAGCGGTTTCGTTCGCGACGGCAGTGCCCTCGGGTTTCTCCTCCTCGAGCGACAGCGGGGGCGGACCCCCTTCCCCAGCTGACCCCACACTAGATCGCAACCCGGATGCCTTCGAGATCTCCTCGAGCATCTCTGCATGTGTTCTCTTGCCCAGATAGTACCCTCCTCCCCGAAGCTGGATCGGCACCCTACCCGCACCGTCGGGAAACTCAACTCTCATGTAATACTCCCCGTGTTTGCTGCCAGTCATGGCAAAAGACCCCGCGACCCGAGCCATGATCCTCGTCCCACGAGCACGAAATTCCCCGTTCACTCTATTCCTGGCGCATGGTCGCTACATTCTCGACTCCCTCCGCAACAATCCCCCGGTCCCTCCTCCACCATCGCCAGGACGCCCCCCCTAACACCTCACTCCCACCCACCTCCCCCCCTCTCCCCCCTCTCCCCCCTCTCCCCCCCTCCCCTACCCTAAAACCCTAAACCCCTAAAGAACCTAGGAATCACGTGTACACCATGCAGGGAATTCGAGTGAGCAGCACTCATGCGCTCTAGTCGGTCGAGACGTTGATGACGAAGCTAGAGCCGCCGCCCACGACTAGTCATGAATGGTTTGTGCTGTACAGCAGCTTTTAACCCAAAGTACCCCTCTGCAGCTATCTCTTCATCCCTGCTTTAATAACGCCGTGCGTGCAAGCATGGTCTCGGGCTTTGGGTTGGCAGCGGGGTGCGAGCAGGGAGGAGAGCGGGCCCGGATGGCAATCTGTTGACAGCAGTGCCTTGGCATGTGAATTGCACACAGGGGGGAGCGCAGCCCAATGTCAGGATTGAGTGGAAGGGCAACACTGCTGAGCTTCAAGTGCCGGTACACTGTCGAATTGCACGCTTTGATGCGAGCTGTGGATCCATTCCGAGCACCGCCAAAAACACACTGTATGCTTTTGGGTCCAAAACTTGGTGCAACCCGCCCTGCCTGCCCACCTCGGTCGAACCGTCGAACTGGAGTTCCGGAACCCCGATATGTTCGAGGCTTCGACCTAGGCAAGGGCCGAAGCGAAACCTCTTACGTCGGTAGTGAAACAACAGGATCACCCGATCGAATGCTGATAGGCGAAAGGCGGGTGCGTCCACGCAGATAACAAGGAAAAGGCCTCGCGACTGAACGAAGACAAACGAGCCTGGGTAGAGGAAATTTCAAGGTGATCGTTGCAAATCGCGAGGATGGCTTGCATCACTAAATGCCGCATGGGAGACCAAGAGATCATATCGCAAGTGTGTGTTCGCATGACCCACTTCGGTAACTGTCCCTGGCACTGCATGTTGTTTGCATGCGACAGCCGGAAACCACTGTCCACGCCGCATGACTGTTTGCATGCGGCAATCTTTCTGCTAACTTCGGTGCGAGGTGGAAAAACGTTCCGTGAACTTGCGGTGAAGTAGTAGTGGCAATTGTCATGGGCATCGGCTCTCTCTTCGTTCCAGCGACTTCTGCCAAGCGCGCACAGGACTTCTCCAACTTGTTCATCGCCAAGGGCTGTATGTTCAGGCTCTGATCCACGAGCACGGTGCCGATTCTTCGATACCTTAGACCGTGTCATGTGTCCGGCCGCGTGTGCTCCCGCCGGAGCCTCTCCGGAGGAGCAGACCCCCGGGGCTCACGGCGCTCCTCGAGGACGGCGTCGCAGTCTCAGGCTCAGGCGAGCCATGCAGGGTTCAGCAGGGTCCGGGGATCCGACCTGGGGCAACTTATGGAGGTCGTTCCCAGAGGACCTGGTGGAGATGGTCTTTGCGAGACTGCCGGTGGGGAGGATCGTTGAGCTGATGCGGGATTCGCATGCATGGTCGACCATGTCGAAGTCCTCCCACTTCAGGCGAGCCTGTGCAGAGAGACACCCTCGCAGCTTCCTCGGTTTGGTGAGGTGGGTCGCGGCATCGGGGGGCGGCTCGGTTCGGGCCACGGTGTATGACCACGAGTCGAAGGAGTGGGCCGGTTTCGATCTGGCCGGTTTTCCTCCCGGGGTGAGAGGCGACTCGGTTCGGCGTAACTACCGTGACTCCATGTATGCGTTTGATGCAGGCCTCGTGTGCTTCGTCCCCCATGGGGATCTGTCCGTGTGTCCCGTGATTGTGTGCAATCCCTTGACAGGTGATCGGAGGAGCCTCCCTCCCATCCGTCACGAGCACAGGCCGGCCGTCATGGTGGAGCTCCGCGTGGACGACGACACCAAGGCGTACGAGGTGACGGTCGTGGTCGGCGCCCACAGGGTGAAGAAGAGTAGCGCGTTCAGTGCCTACATACCGGAAATCAGCGCGCTGTCGTACTCATCCGCCACCGGCGCCTGGAGCGTCACGGACGCCGGTTGGATCCACGGCAGCAGTTGGTCGCTCCAGCGGTGTCGCCAAACATCGCCACCTCGCGCGTTCAACTGCGGGATGGGGATCATGCACATGGGTGAGTACGACCGGATGTGGACGCATCCTCACGGCTGGTCGGTCGCACGAAGTTGCATGATCGTCATATTCTGCAACTACACGGGCATCTGGGAGTACGCATGGCGCGGCAGCGCCTACAGAATCAAGGGTTCTCTGCCGATGTGCCCAATCTCCCCGCTGATGGACCCTCCGCGCCACGTCCACATGTTTGGAAGCACGCAATTCCTCGCTGTGATCAGCAACGTGCACGGGCGGTTGGGCGGCCCCATCATCCAGGTGTGCGATCGAACCACCGGACAGTGGGTCGAGTCACCCCCCATGCCCGCATCCGAGAGGCTGGGTCCTGGGTTCGGCCTCGATCGAACCTTTTGCTGTGATCTCAGATGGGATGCCATCCCCTGAGTTCCAGGGTTCAGGGAGTTCAGGGTGACAATGTAGGGGAAACATGTAACCAGCTCGTCAATGGAAATCGAACTTTCTCAGGAACGCGTGTACTACCGTGTGATGTTTCTCAGTCTCTCGGTCGCTGTCCACGGATCACGGGTGAAGGGTCGATGTGTCGGTAGTTTGTCGCACCTCTGAACCAGCCCCGGCTCGGGTCAGCCACTGGCGCATTCCTCCGTCCTCGCAGGTATCCTGGATCAGTCCGTCGGTCGTCCCGTCTTGAGAGTCACGATCCAGCATAGGGATTATTTGGCGACTTTGAAATTCAGGTTTGATCGGCGATGACACGGAGCGGGCTTCAGTGTCTAGGTACACGGTCACATATCCCGGCTCCGCATAATTCCTCGTCCAATTACTCGTGGGCTGGGGGTTCCAGGGCCCCGCGTAATCAGATTGTCTCGCCAACCAAGGATATGGCTGAGCGGAAGCGGCATGGGCAACACGTGAGTGACTCGGTGTTCCGCCAGGGCCGTGATCAGCATTCATTCTCCTTGCACATGCACCCTTCGCGAACGAAGTTGCCATCTTGTCTTGATCACCGTGCGTCCATGTCTGGCTGTATGTGAGTTCAAGTCGCAAATTGCACGGCCGATCGAGAATCCTGATTTGTCAATCCTCGGGATGTGAGTTCGTGGACGGGGTCAGGGTTCTCGTTTTCCGCCCTCGCGTGAGTTATGTTGCGTCTCAATGGCATCGAATAGGTGACCATTGCAATCTCACCTAGTTCGGAATCAATGTCCTCCGTCGTTCGTCCAAGCCACCGATTGCACCAACCTCAATAAATTCTTCCCATCAGGAGCGAATCCGCGTGCTCTCGCATCCGAGTCAGTGTCGTGCTTTGGAGATTGATGTCGTAGCATTGCAACGGTGTCCGACACCTAGGACTCACCGCATGCAAAGATTGATCGAATGTGAGTTTTGACCATAGCGACATCACGATACTCGAAAACTGTTGGGTGTTTGTGTGGTAGTCAATCTACCTGAACCGGCCCCTCCGGAAACGAATCATCGTTCCTTCCCGAGCTCGAATGATCCAAGACTGCTATCGACGAAGATCCGAGGTTGCTGTCAGAGGAGTCACGCCTCACTGAAATCCATGTTTTGCCTCGATGGATTCTGTGTGTCTCTCCAGAATCGAAATCCATTGCCACATGAGGGCTCCCTCGTACTTCTGAGGAGTGAACGATTTTTTTCACGATCCTCGACTGCGAGTTGTCGTGGTCGCTTTATTCCGTCAGGACCATAGACTCAGTACGCTCGAAGCCGTTCGATTGCACGATTTGTAATGCCACGCGCCTTGAGAATGTCTTCTGCTGGAGGTTCAGGGTGAAAAAAATGCAATTTCATCAAGTCCGCCGAGGCACTGCAATGTCACAGTGTTCGGGAGTCTATGCTGCTCGTTTATCGAACCTCGATAAGCGTTAAAACTCTATGTGTGCTATGGGGATTTCCGCTCCCTTAAAATGAAGACCTAGTCAGTGTTATGTCTGGAGTGTGGTGCAATGTTGTGCTCCCGACTTTGTTGATTTTACCTGGATAAGTGATAAGTTGACGAAAAAGGATGTTCGTGGGAACCATAGTACGGAGGGAGACAACTCTGAGGTCAAGCAATTGAACTTTCTAGTCCGCATTCTAGAAACAAAATGATTGGTACCTCGATCTTTGAGACCTTGAAATAAGAGATCATCCATTTCAAGTTAGTAGAGTGAAAGATGAGTGTGCTTTTAAGTTTGCAGTCTCAAAAATAAAAGCAAATGGGCAAGGCGGAAAGGATATAAAAAGGGAGTGAAGGCTATGGAATGTATTGTTACATATTACTCATGTTGCGAACTTCGTACATAGAATACACATCCATTTTTTTCCATAAAATGTTGTGTGTTTGCTTTCTGATTTACTCCATCGAAGTGTTATTTTTTGAAAGTGTTACAAATCTCCTTCTTTTTATTTTATTGTTTTTTATTTTTATTTTTTATTTCTTCGAACTGTTTGGATTTTTTTCTTGATTTCTTCTTGATCATTTTATTTTTGGTTTTTTTTATGATTTCTTGTATTTTATTTTCTGTCTCCTTTTCTTTCTACCTTGTCTTCCCTGGGCCAATGAAGCAGCACTTATCGATGTTCAAGGTCCGCACTCTAAGCGGACTCTACTCTGGAAATGCGGTCGAAGCATAAACACCCTGGAATAGCCATAAAATCACTACACCTACTGAAATAGTACGTTGTAATTCATCACAACAAATTTCCGCTTTTCATTGTCAATATCTTATTTGTGATTTGAATTACAAATTAAATGTTTTTTATTGCATAGGTTTAGGGTTTAGAATCGAATATCGACGACAGCGGCCATGTAGGATCCAACCGTGTAGGTACAACCTCAAATTCAAAAATCTGTATGATTTGTATCTGTACATCAAGTTCTAGATATTCATATTAAACCTAAACCTACAATGCATCCTTGCACGTCTGCCTAGACCGAACACTCATCCACTCCCACGACCTTCTTCCCTGGGTTCTGGGTTCGGGGTCTGGTGTTGGGACGAAATCGGGAATCCACCCAGGTTTGAATGAAACATGCATTCTCGGATTGTGTACCACTGCAATACTATGCATCGACGAACTTGGGAACCAGGGAAATAAATAAGAAATAATAATGAATTGAATCGAGCCTTGTAACCCTAAAATGGGATTCTCATGGAAATATGTAAACGGTATGAAGCCTTTCGAACACATCGAGCGGAGCGAGAAGGGTTGGAATAAGGGCGACGGGTCCGGTGGGACCCGTCGCCCGTCAAGCCATTAGGGTTCACTCCAGACAACGATATCAGGGTAGCCAGGGTTGATCTCGTTCAGTTTCGGGTGTCAGGGCCCCTATTTTATCATCCAAATAATGTTTGGGACAGATGAGATTCAAAATTCCGAGAATCAAAGGAGTAGGGTGCAAGATGACCATTCATACAAGATCATTCGGGAATGAATATTTGGTGGATCCGACCAATGAATCTCACTAGGGTTTTACGTCTTAACCGTAGGAAATCAAAAACACGATGGTCAAGTACCTACAAATTAGTTTGAACGTGTCTAACAAGCGGATTTTTTCATGTCAGTCAAATAATTCCATTATTCAGTGTGAAGAAAAATGAAAAATAATGAAAATAATACAAAATAAGATACAATAAAAAAGGGAAACGCCTGAGTTCCAAGGACATGACTTCACTGTGGCAACGTGAAACCACGTCTTCATCCCTGATGCTCTTTCTGTCCCTTGAAGCTTTGATGACATAGCACCCATCTGCGGCAGAATCAGCCTGAAATCGTACCGGCACCCCACAAGCGACACATTCAGGAAGCACCACGTGCTAGCGTTTCCTCCTGGTTCTTACTCGTTCTCTACGGCATTTTCTAGGTAGTGTTGGGAGCACTCCACAAAGTGGGCATATGTATATGTATGTATGTATGTCTGTGTGTATGTGTATGCGTATGGACTTCTTTATTTCTGCGAACCATTTTTTCCTCTTCAGAAACATTTCTTCATGTTGAAAAGAATCCGTTTCTTGCCCTGAGATGCTCCATTTCTCTTTTCGATCGTTTGTTTCCCTTTCTATGTTAACGATATTTCTAATTTCTCCATTTAGTTAGTTTATTTATTTATTTATTTATTTTCTATTTTTTTTTTCAACCCAACGTGTTTACTCACCATGTTACACTATGCCGCCATGGCATTTTCAAGTTCTCTGGCTTGAACCCGGTGTGGCAATCCCCCCCTGGGACCTAGCTGCATGCATTCCATACTCACCCTTCTTCCCTTCGGTTCCATCGGGAAGTGTGTCGTCGGCGGCGACGCCCTTCGGGTTCCGCACGTGAACTATCACACGGTTCTTGGCCGATTAGCCCTTCCCCTCGACCGTTGAACTTTCCGATGTCCGCGAGCACGAAAACGGTCTACACCTTAATCTTAACATGCAGGGATCCGGAGCCGCGAACGGCGGCTGCAAGCAAATTCCCGAGTTTGCCACGCCCCCGGGATGTGAGGCTTCGGGGTGACGGGCTGTGACTGAGAGGAGGGGCGGGACTGTGCGCCAACCCATGGGTGACCCGGTGTGTCCAGCATTCGCCCTCGCAAGTACCGTCACTCGCTGCGTGATCCCTTCGCAGATTGCACCGGCGGCCCGTGCATCCGGCTCCACGACGGGTTGGAGCGACACGAGAGGAACCTCGGCCCACAGGCGGGTTCGCCATCGATTAGCTACGGAGTAGGCAACAGGCCGTGAAGACCGCCGCACGGCACAGGAAATCACAGCGCCCGATGCTATCAAACTTTCGGGGACACTTGAATCAGGGGATTGAGGTACGAACGAGAGCTGAGATATGCATTCCGACGTCATAACACACGCTTTATTACCATGTCTTGGGAACTTGTACACTCGCCGCCTAGAACGGCGTGAGACCCATGGACTGAACACTCACCAGAACACATTGTCCACACACACTGACACGGCTTCTGTGGGTGGCTCGACCCACGGAGAACCCCGGGGACACGACTTTCAGACATGGAGAGGACGCCACACCAAACCGTACTCACTCTCACAAGACGCAATGCAATTGACCTCCGTCCCACGCATCCCCGTTTTCATCCCGGGTGCCTCTCTCGTGGCCTGCAGCTCGCCCACGCTTGAGCGAGTTGGACTATGGGAGAATGGCAGTCCCTCATTGCCGAGCGCTCCCGCTCCTCCAGCACCGCGAGCTCCCGCTCCGCCTCGCTTATGCTATCTCTCAAGACATCCGCCCGACGGGAACCAGCCCACCACCTCTGGAAGGCCCTCTCCTTTTCAGCTCTTGCGCGCATCACATCCTGGAGTTGCCTCCCCATCGACCTGTCGCCACTAATTCCTCCACGCCTGAGACGGCGTGCGGGCGTGTGCATCACGAGAAGGCTCGTCAATACATCCAGCTCCGATTCGTATGCCTCCTGGGCCTCGGTCAGTTCGGTCCGAAGACCCGGAACGTCCAGATATTGCAACTCGCCTCGAAAATTCTTGAGGTCTAGGCCCGTGATCCAGGTGAAGTGCTGTGCGCGATGCAGCCTACGTACGCTCGCCACCAGTTCTTCCATTGCCACGAGATCCCTCGCCGAACAAGGTCGTAGGTGATCGTTCCCTTCGACCTCACGCGCGGCCCCAGGAAATATTTGTTCGCGACGGGGACTACCGCATTGGGGCCTGAGAATGTACCCCCGACGGTCGGTCGCTCGAACACCCCGTTGCTCGAAGCAGGCTCCCCTTTTATTCCTCCTTGCAGATCGATGACGGACGGGCGACCGTCGAATGCCAAACAGCCGACGCTCCTGCTCAGTCGAGCTCCTCCCACACAATCCGGAATGACATCATCCGCACCTGCAGTGGTTGCCACCAAAGCATTTGAGATCCTCTATTCCTTCCCATAATCCCGACTCAGTGCGGCGATGCCGTCTGCAGACTGCAGAACAGCCGCAGGCGACGGTATCTGCCTTCCCCGCAGGACTTGGAGCATCCATGTCGGACTGGACTTGCACCTCGTGCAGTCTCGCAATCGATGGGTGTTCGGATCTACGCTGCGGCACGAGGTCCTGATTCCAAGTCACGCGCGAACGACGACATACGTAACAGAGATCTCACCTGGGTCGCCCGGCGCCTCCCACGAGCTCGATCGGTTGCCACACGGTGGCTCTCAGGAACAACGCGGCGGCCAACTGATGGGATGCACTGCACCAAAGAATGCGGCTAGCTGCATGTGGCGCTCGGCCCCTCTCCGCTGCAGCACGGCTTCCGACAGGAGCGGCGAAGTCACGGTGGTTGCAGCGGACGACACGAATGGCGTGGCGATAGAACAGACCCCAGCCCCTCCCCGGCGAGGGACCGACCGTGCAGTTCCTGCCGCCTGCTCGCTGTTCGCGACAGAGATGGCGCCGATTTTACCTGGAAGCCGGCTCTCTCGCTCCCTCTCTCTCGCAGCGGGATAGACGTCCGTTGCTGTCTCCAGACAACCTCCCTCCGATTTTTTTCTAGACAACGTCGGCGTCACGGGCGCGACAGAGGTCCCTCCAAGCGCGCTCGTTATCGGAGCACCCTCGACCGTCACACCCTAGGTCCCCCAGGCGGTTCTCTCCGATGAGCTCCACTCTCGACACGCTCCTCGCTCACTTGCAGCAGACTGACCTTCACGTTCATGGCAATGAGACCGTACCTGGAGCCCCTGGTCTCCACCCCCCGTATCTGAAGTGCCCCATGCGGGGTTCCTCGGAGCTCGTCGAAACTGCCCCGAAACAGGCACAGAGCAACGTCCCATGCAACCACGATTCTCACGACTTCCCTCGACCACTGGTTGTCTGTCATGGTCCCATGCGCCTACCCTGCATGTAGGCTGTGGATCCAGTGCGTGTGCACTCCATTACTCGTGCTGAACTGCGTGTTGAACTAGGGACCCTTGGACCCGCAGCTGCATGTGCATGCGAAGCGGCAGCAGCGGGGGCGGATCAGTGGCCCCGGGTCCCGCCGCGGCACTGGAGGAGCGCGCAGGCGGCCGTCCGACGACATCCTGTGTTCGTCTTGGCTGGCGCTGCACATGTACGACAGAGGCATATTACCAAACTCGCATTGTGTGATTGTGGTTGGAATTGTGTCCCACCATTGATGCGTGTCCTAGGCCGCGCTCATGGCAGGCGGTGGTCCTATGTCCAGAGTGATGGCAACCCCCATTTTACCCCGACGACGGAGAGCACGACATGGATCTCCACGTGCACGAAGTATTTCCCAAGGAAAGTTGAACAAATAGATGAATAAACTCCCCGGAAGGGGCCAAACCGACCATGGTTTCCCAGAGCCGGCTCAGGCCCGTACGGAGTCTCTTATCGAGAGATACCGGTGCACTCAAGTGGCAGCGAACGAGAGGGTGGTACCCGAATTTAACATTCTGACCCGGTCGGAAGGGCTTACCTCGCACGACTGGGGACGCCTTCCGCAGACAATGTCGCATCGGTCACCCGCTGTCACAATCCGAAAACCAAACAGGGACTTCAGGTTCGGACCGAGAAACTCAACAAACAATCCGACGTGGCGGCCATGGAAGCGAGGCGAAGCCAGAAGACGCTCAAGCCCTTTGCCAAAGAGATGTGCGAGTAGGAATAATTCGACCTAATTCCTAGGTCCTGACCTGTGTGTGGACAGCGTTGCAAATTGTTGGAGTTGAGGATGCGGATCTGGCCGCCACGCAACCCGTAGCGGACCGACTCCTCGTTCACGCGACCTCTCCTCCCGACGCCGAGGTTGTTCCCGAACTATACAAGGTGGTCGGGCTGACTGCTGATTCCGCTTCACCGTCCCCACCTCCACGGGCATCCACATCATACGTGACATGATCTCCTGTAATATGGCTTCCTCTCGGAGCCCTGGGGGCTCGGCTACCCTGAACGGAGTGCGCAAACCTGACATTCGGAGTGGACGGCGCTGGACACATGGGCGGCGCGGAGTGCGGGACATCTCGTCCCGCCGTCTGATCGCAAAGAGTGGGGGCCTGGATGGGCTTTGCGGTGCTCCTGGAAGACGGACTGTTCCCTCATGAACTTCAGCACCTTCGCCTCCGGGATTCGTTGTTCAGGGGGCCACGACGCGAGCTCCGTCCAGCGGCTGGCTTGAGGCAGGGCTGGACCCTGTCAGCCCCGGTAGGCTGAGGCGATTCAGATCGAGGAAATGTTGGTGCAGGAGGCGCCGGCATGGAAGGAATTGGTGTACGAGATCGGTTGGTGTGGGGAATTGCCATGATTGTACGATCTCGTCTGAAAACCCACAACATTGGCGGTCCTGAACGAACCACACAATTAATCCAATTGCCGACGGGGCTGCCTACCATGGTCTCGTGGCGTACAGGTTCGAGTGAAATTCTCCCTTCAAACCTGAGAACCGAGGTGTCCCCAGGATGCAGGGAAACAGTGGACATGAGAAACGCACCTTCGAACTTGTGTCCAGTTGGACAAGAGCGCACGTCTGCTGCAAGGCCTTCGTCCCACAGAGGCGGCTTCCCACGCCGACCACCACACGGCGAAGCAGAATACGAGTTCTCCCATTCCTCCTGGGAAACAACTGGCTCAGATGAGCTGGTTCCGTCGCGTCCGATGCATCGTTCCCCCGGGTCTCGCATACCCTCGAATCAGGGACCGGTCTTCCACGTCCGAGACTGTACAGAGTGCTCCAGAAGGCATGCGCCCACGAGCCCGCATACACACTCGCAACGGTAACAAACCGGCCTGACAGCAGGATGTGGCAGCGACGCGTCACGCCTACGAGCAAACGTCCAACTACCATCCGGGGCATTAGATCCATCGTCCCGCGTGTGCGGCACCGTCGACCGGAGGGAGGGATGGACGACACGCCTCGTGAACACCGCCGTCGACTCTGGATATTAGCTCAGCTCGCTCGGTCTTCGCCAAAAGCAGGGGGGGTTTTTTTCCGGAGTGCTTCGAGGTCGGACTGCGATGTTTGGTGGGAAGGACGGAACGACAACCAGTTCCAGAGAGTTCACAGGACACGCTTCCGACACGCCACTACAGCCGAATCCAGCCATTACCGCGGTAGTTCGAGCGACACATGCGCATTTCCGGCCGAGTGTACTGTCTGTACACCGAAGACTAGTACACGGCAATCACCGCCCCAAGAGTCGCGACGGGGACGATCCTGGGCACTGGGGAAACGTCCATCGGGGACTCCTCTCGCCACTTTTTTTTTTTTTTTTTCCCGGGTAAACCCTACGCCCAACAATGCCGTGGCCAACGATTTATAAAAAAGAAGGGTGGTTCTCGTCGCACATCGCGATTCCCTTGCCGTTCGCTGTGCAGGTACCTCGAGAAGCGTCACCCTGAACCCTAGAGCCATGGCGCACTTTCTGAACAGCCGTCCGGATGTGGAGCCCGGCAGGTGTTTGATCGCACCATGTCGCTCGTCACAATCTTGTGCCGGCCAAGGAAGCTCGATGACGAGCTCCTCCGGTCGGATGGTTTGCGACGAAGTGAAAGGAGCGATCGGACTCGGGCACCTAGGAGCCCTCGGACGCACCATGTGCGCTCTCGAGGGGAAATGTACGCAGCCAGCACTGTGAGGTCTCGGAGCGAAAAGATGATTCGTCGACATTACGATGAATTCCGAGTGCACCACGAGCCTGTACCGAATTCGCGCGGTCCTCGACCGTGACGAACCCTAAAGCCAGGACCCTGTGCGATCGACGAGCCTCTGCATCACGACTACGCGAACGGGCGGCCAGTCGCACACGATTCCGATTCCAACAGGGTGACTGTACCCCTACAACGACCTGCGGTCCTCTCCCGGCCGCGCTAAACCCTAAACCGCTGCTAGGGCCTCGCGCTACAGACAGACACTCCTCGCCTGTCTCGCTGACGCACACATGGTCGACGGCAATTGGGCATCCGAGCACACTGGCATCCGAACCGCAGGAACGCGTTGCGCCGATCACACTCACCGGAGAATTCCACAGCGCTCTTGCAGCCGAACCACGCCTCCTCTCCCTCGTTATATCAACCTCCACTTCGCAAGAACAGCCATAGCCTCCACGCAGCGCGAGTGAACTCAGCGCGCCGATCGCCCCCACAACTCCTTCGAATCACACCTCCCTCCAACCCCTACAACGACACCGGACCTCATCGAGCCAACTCAACAGTTCCGGAACGAAGAAACAGCAATCGCAAATACCTGAGGCACCCGCACATCGCCAGGACAATCCTGGCGCATTCAACCCCCGGCCGGCAAAAATTCCCCCGATGGCGGAACGCCTCCGCCTGGCGGCAGCGATCGGTCACCACTCCGGACCGGATTCGACCCTCGAATCCCCGTGCGATCATGCTCTCCGTGCGCTGCGTCTCCTCCCTCGGTCACGCTCCGAATGCAGGACTCCGCTTTGCACCCACGCTCCACGCTCCAAACTCCAGGCGCAGCATCAGCTGCACGTCCGTGGTCCACTGGTGGCTAAGCTGGCCCTTCGTCGGGGCCGGACTGCAGGAGTACCACCGACGACCCGTTCTCGAGACTCGTCAGGAAAGCCTGATGGAGAAAACTGGATGTGAGTTCCAATAAAACGTGACATAAAATTTAAAAGCTAAGCCTTTTGTTTCAAACGTTCGCTGATCCTTTGTCTACTCACCTAGTAACCCCGAACCAAATATATGTTTCAATTTTATCTTCTTTTTTTTTTTTTTTTTCTTTTTTTGTATAACATTAAAATCAAGAAGAGAACAGACCGTAACTCCTGCATAAAATGTTGAAATTAGATTTTATATCTAATCCAAATAAATTGCATATTAGACCTGCATGACATGAATCCTGAAATTTCACTGGGTGTAATTCTGGAGGTGTAGTTCCGAATATTTGTAGATTCGAGGGTAACTGTGAATGATGTAGCTACTGCGTGGATTTAGAGTCCATACAAGGAAAGATTTGGGCTGGAATTGGGATCGGTGAATTGTGTGCACATGGTAGGTTTCCGGTGCATGAAACGCAAACAAATGTACGTCCCGTGTTCATACAATGTCCTACCCATTGCCTGGTACGTCCCAGGGTTATCCCGGGGCAACGCTTACGGGGTAGCCAACCTTCATCTCAACATCAAAGAAATCGAGACACAGAAAACCATATGTACGAATTCACTACTCAAAGAGTCTACACTCGATCCAATGAATTGAGTTGTTTTTTTTTTTAATTTTTTTATTATTATTATTTTTGATATTTTTTATATTTTTACCCCGAGGAAATCATCAATGTAATAACTAATTTTCGAGATTTTTACTTCTTAAACTTCGTGTCTTACCATGACAAATTGATTTATCCAGGATAACATAAGACCGAAATAAAATAATGATTGGGTGGATTCCTAGGTTCTGGTCTCCATGTTGTAGTTTCGTTCCCCATTCATCCGGTGAGAACAGTCGGTGATTGAATGCAGGATTCAGTCCGCCTATTTTCCTGCGGGGTCAGGCTATGTGCAGGCAATGTACCCCTCCAGGTCAAGCTGTGTGCTCCGCAAGTGACGCGCTGCCGAAAGACTAGGCTGCCTCCACAAGACCATAGGTGATCTCCGGGGAGAGCGTCGATTGCAGTGCACACGGCATGAACTGTGGTAGATAAGGCAGATCCTGTAGCAAAATACCCGGACTGTGTCGTGCATCGAAGCAGTGTCTGTGCTCACCGGACGAACGAGGAACGGAACGGCCACAGCGACGCTAGGACCCAGGAACTGACTCGTCTCTTTATCTTCTGCTTTTTTTTGTATTCTGGATAATTTCATGAATTGAATTTTAGTTTTTTTTTTTTTGGTTTTTATAATTATTTTTTTACTTAATGAAATTTTAAATTGTAGCCAACATATTGATGGATTTCCTGAAAACAATTAACTGATTCGATTGATCGGATCAATTGAATATGTTCCTATCGATGACTTCGTGCGGAAGACACATTTTGCACCCTAGATTGTTTGAATTGTTGATGTCAATCACGTGTTGGCATCATCGGGATGAAGATGGGGGCTATGTAACCCAAAGTTCAATGAGATCAACCCCGGTTACCCCCTGCATTCATTGTTTTGAGTGAACCCTAACGGCTCGACGGGCGACGGGTCCTGCCGGACCCGTCGCCCGAAGTCAAGCCCTTCTCGCTCCGCTCGATGGGTTTGCTCTTTGTTGCTCAAATTTCTATGAGAAATAACTAGTGCATTTCCTAAAACCTGGATCAAATGATTCATTTTTATTTATTTCTAGTTCCCAAAATTTTTCCCCATGAGCAGCAGTAACAGCGCGGGGTCCGTGACTCTTTTCCTCGTTTGATCCCCACGAATTGCCGTATTCGTCCTCCAGATGACTTGACCGGTGAATTCAGAATCCGGATTGCCAATGTTCAAGCGATTACTTCTTCGGGTAATTTTCGTACGCGTCTCTCTCCTTAAACCTGCACCGGGTGTACAGCGAGTGGAGCTAATCGTAAGATGCAATCATCATTCGAGACATGGACCCATTATATTCAAAGATTTACTTGTACATCCGTGTCCTCTTATTTTTTTCGAGCAGTTGTGAATGCGTAACAGTCGGTGGCATGCTCATCAACATTCAGCATCGTACTCCTACAGAAGAGAGACATCCAGTACCGGTGTAACAATTTTCCTCTTTTCAGGGTGAGACGTGATATTGGATCCATTTCTAGTTCGAAGAGGTGATAGTTGGCTCCTGGATGTAACTGCTCGGGGCTAAGATTAGGTGACAACATTCGTCATCATGTGCGGATTTTGACCCTAGGCTTGGTAATATTGTGCCCTGCGACTCAAATGTTGGCTCCAAGTTTGACGATATGAGCTGTAGGAGGAGTTTCGTTGGCACCATTGCACCCACCAAACATGAACATCTGGCCCCACAGAAATGTCGAATGGTGTGTATTGCATGCAGAAGTTGTTTGACTTGGGGCAATTCCGCGCCAGAAATCCACAAAAAAATTACCCTGTTCACTGCCATGCTCATTCAGTAACATTCAGTGACATGCTCACCGTAACATGCTCTTTCATTGACATTCAGCAACATGCTCATCCCGAACATTCAGTAGCACAACAGAGAATAAACCTAGGCATGGCGAGAATTCCTTTTGATAAATCTCGGTGGACTCTTCCGAGAAATTACACACCGCAGCTCCCTGGAAGTCGCGCAACAACAAAGTAGACCGTCCGGGAAGAATCGACTAACCACGTGTGCTGCCAACGGACGAACAAGATACCACGTTCCCCGCCAAATACAGAGCTCGGAGGAAACAAGCCATGCTCGACACGCGACATCCTCCCGTCAACTACTCCTTTCTCCTTGAGCTGCACACTCTCACTGCAACACCTCTCCGACATCCTAAACCTGCAACAGAGGAGCATCGCAAGAACCAAGCCTAGACCTGAACCCTGAACTCTCCAACTGACGTGCCATGCTCCACGAGTATGCAGCCAGTGACTGGTGCAAGTCGGTGAGATGATTTTCAGGATGAGATCCTCCTCGTGGCTACTTCGGTGATTGAGGTGAGACTACGGATCTCACCTGCGTGTGGTTTACGCCGCTGCGGGGCTCGTTCTCTCCCGTTCTGAATTGGGCTTGATTATCACCCCCCTGCAGCAATTCCCCCACTCCTCTTCCTGCAAAGCCCCCAAAAATGCAGAAACTGAACACCTGTTTGAACAGAGGAATATCACATTGAGACGTGGCAGTTCGGAGGAGTCCAAGCCTTGCAAATTGCTACGGCATCGGAATCACTTCCATGTCCTATCGCTTCAGACCTAAACCAATGTTCAGGACACCTTCTGCTCATCGCCTTGCCTTTGCAATTTGGCGCGGAAGATTGCACTTGAAAGGACAGGGGTGTACCGTAACCACACAAAACGAAACCTACCGCCACCATGCACTAGATCCTGCTCCCATGGTCGCACGCATGTCCTCCAAACATGCTCAGCTCGAGCTGCTACGTTTGCAGAGATGGTCGCTCCACTTGTGAATGATTATCTGAGCGCCATCTGCCAGTACCACAAGCTCTCCAACGTCATATCCTCCCCCATTCTCTGATCGTGGTCCCTTTGCTGACTCGATCGGCTGGATCCCTACGAGACAATGCAAATCCTCGTGATGTTACATCGTGATAACAAAATCGGTGGCAGGGGTTGCCAGGTCCATGAACATTCTTGCTCTGTTATGTTAGCTATGGAAGAATCATTTCAACCACTAGGTCCGACCTACGCAGTTACGAGAGCTTGGGTTTACGAATCGCAACTCGGTCCAGGTTCTTACTTGGGCCTCTTCAGGACTCCCTTCGACATCCGTAGCGCCAAATTTGAGAGTTCTAAAGAGCACTGAGCGATGGCAGTTTCAAGACTGACAAGCAGTGGGCCACAAAAATGGGTGAAGCGACGAAGCGCGAGTGGCCGGCGATATGAAACTTCCGGACGAATTTGAAATGCAAACCACGACGATGGTGCATGGAGATCTGTCTACCTCCTCAACCTGACGAAATCTTATTCCGGACGCTTACCTCCTGCACTCGTTGGCTCCTCGATCGCGCCGATATGCTCGCTCCGAGCCCATCCTTCACAAGCAACCACGCATCGCTGTGACATCAGGATTTGCCCACGCATCACCAGAATCCGAGCGGCGGCCGGTACTCGTGTAACACGAGTCTCCGAAATAAGTCCAGGGCTGAAAGCAAACTCGATCACGTGTGACGCGGAAATTATCCAACGTTGCGCGTCTGAGACTCTCTTGTGCGGTCAGGCAGGCAACAGAATCAGATCTCCTCCACTTGGGAATGCCGAGGCCATAACATCGTTTACACAAGAGCGACAACGGCGAGGAAACGACCATTCCCCTACCAACCTCCCAGGTGTGGGTAAGCCTGCCAGGCCCATGTCGACTCTGCCACACTCGGGAGGCTGCGACCGTCTCACAGCATCACCCGAATGAGCCACGTGAGAGACTGCGACCGTCTCACAGCATCACCCGAACGAGCCACGTGAGTTTGCGTGCAGTCGGTTCTTTGCAACACCGAATGCATTTCCACATATTTTTTGTCTTCTGCCTAGAGAAAATGAAGTCTCCGTCTGAAATCATTCTCCGAGCTCCAACAAACAGTGCACACGGGACAGCGACGAGAACCTTGTCTGTGTTCATTTTCCCCGCACAGGAAGCCCTGGATCGACCGTGAGAAAAGAGAACGGCGATCAAGGAAGGGTGAGGATGAAGTAAGCTGCCTGTAGAGTGCGGGAGGGAGACTATGGCGGCGAAGGTCTGGCCATGGCGGACGAGAAGAGGGAAATGGCGACAATGAGTTCGGAAAAAGGTGGCAGGCAAAGTGAGCAAGGCATGCGAGGCGAGTGCAGACAAGGCTAGGCAGACGAAGGTCTGGTGTGATAGACGGGAGAGGGGTGAGGAGGATGCCCGTGTGAGCAACTTCACAAACTTCCAATTTGCAATTTATAAGGGAGCATAGACGTTGCTGCGCGATATTAGGGCAGGTTACCATGTACTTCAGATCATGGGTCATTATATTCAAAAATTCCAAACAAACCAGGTGTTCACCACCTCTATCTCACTGGAAGTCGAGAATGATCACATGCTCGTGTCTGTCTGGACGTGGCAAATACACTGGTACGTGTGGATCTAACATCTTGCTCCGACGCCGTTTGAAACAGGCATCGATGGAGTAGTCCACTGTCCGAGCTGGCAAGGGCACTCAAAATTCCTACATGACAAAATTGTTTCGCATTCCTACCATCGCAAGTTCCAGAGGCATACGGAGGACCGACTTACATTCCGCTGAAGACGCACGTAGGACCAACTTACATGATGCTCCATTCCGCAACATCGCTAGACATCCAGTCCCATGAGAAAAATGGACACGGATCTCATTTCCTCCATTTCGGTGTCGATCTCCGCACATGTCGCTCGAGAGATCTCCTCTGCAGACGCCAATTCCTCGGTGACCTTCGACAATGCCGTCGTCTGCTGTTTCGCTTTGAAGTTCCATGCCCTCAAGCGCTTGAGGGCCAGATCGAGGCTCTCCTTACAGGGGGAAACCTCTCTTGGTGCTGCCCGCTGGTCATTGGCTTCGGCGGAGACCAGTGCTGCTAGCGCCAGCTCGTACTCCTCCGATGCGCGATAGTAAGAATCTTGTTTCTCCGCGAGTTTCCGATTGACATGTCTGAGACGCTCTCGCTCTTCCCCTTGACGCCCCGAAAGTCTTGCCACTGCACCGAGAGCCTCGCTTCGCGCACTTCGCAGTCGCATTCTCTCCTCGTCCACCAAGCACTCTATGCCACCGCGTATCCGTAGGAGACCGGACCGGGCGGCGTCCTCGATCTCCGAGAGATCGGGTTCGACGTCGTCACCGATCGCCACTGGGTCGGAGCGACGTGGCGGCGACAAGTTGTACTTCACCTTCACCGACTGGTAGGCGGACGAGGAAGGCTGGTTCGGCTCAGTTGCTGTAACGTCCCGCAGAATGTGGAGGGGTCCTGGCGACGTGTGCGTCGTGTCCACTGGACTGTCGCTGTCTGAGAACGCCCTCGCTGGGTCCTGCTTCACGGAAAAGGTTACGGATTGAGAAATAACTTATGAACACTGCTCGGGGTTACCGACTGTGGATTATCAGCGAGGGATCGTTCACCATGTCACCGAGAACGACCCTCTAATCCGCATGTAGATTCCAGACCCTTCAAGCACAGGAACGAGCTGAAATTCGATTGAAATTATCGGCGAGGGATCCATTACATCGGACAGAAGAGATCGATGTAATGGATCTGGAAAAGCAAAAAACATATAAAAAATAAAATGAAAAAAAAAAAAAAAAAAGAATGGATCTGAAAAGCAACGAAACGAAATCCGTCGCAACCACTGAGTGAACCATGAAGCTGAGAATGAAAACGTATCCTAGGTTTAGGGTGGGGGGAGGGTTGTGGGAATCGAGCTAAACCCTAAACCGCTCGTGTAGCTCAGATCAGTTTAGCTCTTCCAGAAAACGACTTGGGAAAAAATTACACTGAGTGCTGTCGCATACCCATCGATCAACCCCAGGGTATGAACGTAGCGCACGCTACGTCTTCGGGGGTGACAAACGCAGGGAATGAAATTGTCGCTAAACCCTGAACCCTAGCCCCACAGAACCCCGGCCGTAAAAAAGGACGGAGCAGGTTTTTCCGCCATGAAATTCTGTGCATTGACAAAGCCGAGTACGAGGCAGTGGACGCACCTTGAAGCCGGCGAAAGGTACGACCTTCTGGAGGGGCGGGAGAGGGTTGCTGAGGTACCTAAACTCCGGCAGTACACGAGGGCAGCACAGGACGTTGGAGAACTCCGGCAGTAGATATTTGCGTCCTAGGTCGGGATGGATTGATCTGAATCCGAGCTCCGCCCAGTTTATTTCGATGCCCATGGCCTCCGCTACAAGGGCCCGGGCAAAATGAAAAGGAAGCTCAGAATTGATCGGCCACCTCCGCTGCAAGCATCTGGCGAATAGAGCACGTACATACCGTTCATACTCCATGCTGCCGTGATTTGCGAATGTGTACCCCGTGCCTGTCGGCGGCCCCCAGAACTCTGCAAGCGCCTCGGGCGATGGCATCGTGTCGTCCGGAGCCATGTCAATGGAGACGGCGGGGACAGTGCCGCGGCCATGGAGACGCATGAACCTTAGGAACCAAGGGACGCCGAATGCGGCAGCCCATGGTTTCGCAGAGCGATCACGAGGCTCCATAGCTGGGCTGCGCTCACGGCGCTGGGATGGAGAAGTCCTGTGTGCGACAGCAGCCCATGGTTTCGCAGAGAGATCACGAGGCTCCATAGCTGGGCTGCGCTCACAGCGCTGGGATGGAGAAGTCCTGTGTGCGACAGCAGCCCATGGTTTCGCAGAGAGATCACGAGGCTCCATAGCTGGGCTGCGCTCACGGCGCTGGGATGGAGAAGTCCTGTGTGCGACAGCAGCCCATGGTTTCGCAGAGAGATCACGAGGCTCCATAGCTGGGCTGCGCTCACAGCGCTGGGATGGAGAAGCCATGTGTGCGACAAGGATTCAGGGCACCGTGGCAATGAGAGTCCGGGAGCAGGGCAGGGAGAAACTGGGAAGACCGAGAGCAGAATCAGGAGAGAGAGGCATAGTGCCGCAGCAGGTCTGCAATGCGACCAGGGGGGGGGGGGGGGGGTGGTGGTGGAAATCATCAACTGTGGAAAGTGGGAGAAAGGAAGGGCGCATGCAGTCTCGTCTCGGGCCATGCAGTCACATCTGCAGTTAACACCCCATGTAACTTGCCACGTCGAGCCACGAAGCCCCATCGACGGCCGAATTCAGGTGTCCTGGTCATCAAGTGATCTTCGCTACTGGGTCTATGCTACTAGTCCTTCACATCAGGATCCGCAGCTGCGGTGATGTGAATTGGTGTATGTGGGGCAGCATGAGGTCCATTCAGCCACTGCATACCTGTCAGCGCGTAAAAATCACATCGTGAGTACCCTGGTTCAGTCTAAGCAAGCAGCTGTGAAGGACTGCGACGAAAGGTCCTGTCCTGCAAACATACAACCTAGCTTAAAATGGTAACAAAAATTCACCAATTCAAGCAATATACTGAATTGAAACCGTGGCAGTGTTCCGGATGGCAGTTAACTCTCGCATATGTTTACAATTAGTCTACGATGAACGTGGGTGCTACTGAATTCTACGGCGAACCCTGACTTGCGCCATGGATTGCGCCATGGATTCGAGAAGTGACTTCATTAGTAGTCAACTGGAGGTACACCGCAACGAACGAGGAATTCCGATGCCCGTTGAATGCATCATCTACGGTTGATAAACGACTTCAGAGTATGACATAGCAATTGGGAATACATGGTTATACTGTACACTAGGTGACCTGATCAACATAGCCTCCTAAACGCTAGGAAACCGAGCTGAGAGTCACGCATTCACAGCGAATGGTCATTGAGGGAGATGAGAAGGTTTCACAGTGAAGAAGTTGCAGTATATGAACACTCCAGGTTCGCACAATAGCAAAAGTATGAATGGCATAACGAAGGTATAGATGACGGCAGTTCCAATTCCAAGAGCCGGGTATGCCGGGCAATTCTGGAAAAAAAACCGGGAGATTCTGCACATGTTTGTACTGAGGACAGTAGCAGGACGTTGAATTATAAAATCATGGAGTGCCAGAATAGGAACTGGATCGGAGTTCCTAGAAACAGATTTATGGAGGACTGATAAAAATCAAAAAAAAAAAAAAAAAAAAAAAAAAAAAAAAAAAAAAAAAAAAAAAAAAGAAAAAATGAGTAAGTCTCGCCAAAACGTGCAACTTGGATAAAATGAGTAACTTGGCAATGACAATGCGACAGCTCTGACTAAAACCGTAAACCCTCGTTTTGACCAGGCACGCGCATGTGTACTCGAAAATGGACGCTTCAGACCTTTACCGAATTGAACTGTCATCGATACCTTGCAAGAAGCAAATACCGTAACTACTCCCTAACCCCAGGCTTCCAATTCACATGACCATTGTCGACATACATCAACGATTCACGCCTGCACATCAAAACTCCCTCCGCACACCTTCTCTAGAAACCTGAAAAGAAACCACGCCGACATGAGAGCAGAGCGATCACATACCCGAGTCTGATGAGCCAGCCTCAACAATGGGGAGCAGCTTCTCGGGCTCGTCCGAGGAGAGTCCTAGGTTCTGGCACTCCAAGGCGCCCTCCCGAGAGTGCATCCTGTGAACCCGTTTTTTCAGGAAGTGTGAGCGCAGTCTCGAAAAAACGTCTCCTGGATAGCCAAAATGCACAGCAGTTGAAGACAGGAATCACCAAAAAAGAATAAAAATATATAGGATTTTTGACTGGGAGAACATTACCAGTTCACGTTTCCTCGCAATGTGCCGATCTCTCCGTCCTGGCCCAACATGCACAGGGGCTGCGCTCGATCCCAGCCCGGGGACGCGGTGGTCGACAATCGCGAGTGCACGATGCCCATAAAACTCGTGAACCTCTCATCGCCTAGGTCGGCGTAGTTCTGGTTTGTCATCCGATTAGGTTCCAACTGCCCTTCGTACACGACAGTCCTGCAACACGTCCAGCGTTGTGCCTCGGTTCCGAACCCTAAACCAAACTCGCTCAAACCCAGGGCGAACTTCGAGGCCGACATGAAAGCCGCACTCATCGGCATTAAAATCACACTATCCGGGGACGCGAAGTATGTCTCGATCCTTGATGACAGGGAGCTGATGTAGAAATCCCGAGGGGCGCCGCGCTTCAAGCTGAGAACGGCTCGGATCCCCTTCGTTGAGACCTTCCGCAAAAGGTACATTTGCGTCTCGAAGTCGACATTCGACTCATGGCTTGCCGTGAGGGACACTTGCCCGATCAGAGGCACTGTATCGACGGCTGATTTCCCCGGGTCTGAGTTGTCCGTCCTGATTTCGCGCCATCCCAGCACGGCGTGACCGAGGCCCTCCGCCGCTTTGGATCACACCTTCGCCGCGGCGAGCGTCGGAGGTGGGCATGGACGTCATGCCTGCCGCGCAATCCCCTGGCGGTGGCACTTCGCATCCTATCTCTGCGGGTACAACCTGTTCGATCACCAAACACCTCTCAGTCCCCGCTTCGGGGTTACGAACGCATGCCGACGACGATAACCTGTTTGCGACTTCCGGAAACACCACTGCTGTGCGATCGGGGAGCAAATCGTTACCTGGGAGAGGATGTCGTGGGGAATGCCGACGACAATCCCAGCGCCATCTCCTGTGCTCTCGTCGCACCCACTGGCTCCCATGTGAGCCATCCGCTCAAGCATCTCCAGCGCATCCTTGGCCTGGGCCAGGGCCCAAACAAAACTGGGACACATGTAGCAGGGGTGACCTCCGGCTATGGCCCCGGGGAATTGAAGGGTGGGGGGCAGGGGGCCCGGCGCTCTCCGGGCGGGCAGCCCCAATGGACGTTGAATTTGTTTTAAATATTTATTTTTCTAGGATTCACTTGGGAGAGCATAGGGGCTACAGAACCCAAGATTCGACGAGATCAACCCTGGCTTCCCCGTGATCGTTGTTTTGAGTGAACCCTAACGGCTTCACGGGCGTAAGGCCCTACCGCCCTTATTCGAACGCTTCTCGCTCCGGACCACATCACTGAACAGTGGATATCAATCAGCACCAGCGCAGGGTAAACCACTCACGAGGGATGGAAAATCAATGTTCTGATCGGGGTGTGGGACGGCATCATGCGCGGCCGGACTCTCAAAAACTGACGAGGTAACTCCGAATACTATTAGCATTCATATACTCAGGACTCGTAAACAAGGTGCACCCAGAAATTCATGGACAGAGTGTTGAATCCACGCCGATGACGAAGTCGTTCTCCGACGCAATTCCACCCAGCTACTGTTATCTTTCAAAAAAATAAAAATAATGATAAAAAAATAAAAAAATAACAAAAATAAAAATAAATCATCTCATTTCCTCCTGTGATTTGAAACAGACACACTGCGGGGAGATGGATTGACATGACAACATGTACTCAAATGTCCCAAAATACACATGCCCACGTGATCTCGACCAGAGAACCTGAGAGATCAGCCCATATTTGTCGCTCACATGACTCTTTTGCCTAGGTCGATCTACGAAGACCCCATCGGTATTTTCAAAGTGGCTGAGGTTTCAGAGACTAGGGTGAACACCCATCCAAGCCTAGGTCCAACGTCTGAAGACGGATGAGTGTGCCCCATGAGTGCCTTCGATTTTGCGAGCTCTCGGGTTCGATGTTGGCGGTCAATCCTCCACGGCAGCATCGCCATATTCGGCTTCAAGCGACACTGGTTCTTCTCCAAGGCCATCGTCGTGGAATTCGTCGGCGACCTCCTCTTCCTCCCCACCACCGGCCTCTCTGTCCTCACCACCATCGCGTGGAATTTTGCACTCTTGTGTTGGAAGAAGAAGCAGGCAGGGGCAGCACCACTGTCCCGGGGGGAACTCCGGCACTCCGACAGTCCCGGGAGAACAGCGGCATTTGCTCCACTTCCGCCTCATTGCATCGTCGAGTGAGAGAGAGATGCCCCACTGCTTCCCCAGGGGACATTTGCAGACTGGCATCCGAGCCCAGGCTAGACGGGAACACGCACTACAGTGGCAGTCGCACTCATGCAGAGGCCCTCGATCCCCTAACTCGTACTCTCTAATGACCGTCTCCAACCACCTCGGTTCGCCGTCGAATCTGTCCCGTCTCACAGACCTCAACCCGTAATCGTTCCTGTATGAAGGGCGTGCTGAGGTACTCCAACCGAATTCCCCCGACATCGACCAGAGGGGTGGATAGCTCGGGGTGGATAAACACGGTTCAACGAGCATCCGATGGGAACGAGTATTCAGGATGAGTACCTGAAATACTGACCTGCCCCGCTTCGCACACTGGGCGATGAAACAGGCATCAGTCTGCGGAGATGGAGACCAATTCAGATGGGTTCATGCTGGAACGAGCATGGATAGGATAGGGTGCCACAGTTACCTGAACCAAGGGGATCGTTATGAACCAAAGTCGTCTTCGAGCTTGAGCGGCGGAGGGCAGGCCCCACCCGAGACAGCGTGTTCAGAGTTTAGGGGTCAAGAGCGTCGAGTGCGTCCTTGCACATCTGAAGCTTGCAAACATCGTTCTGCTCTATGTCCAGGTTCTGATCCCTATCAAACACTTCCCTCGTACAGACGCACCATGCACATCATTCCACATTACCAATGTCAGGGCCCTTTCGAGCATGCCTCATGTTTCGACGCGTTCAGACCATGTCCCGGCGTCGTCGTGACTCATCGGCGACCCAATCGGGACAGAACTCCGCCAAAACGGAACCACGAGAACACGACCTAGGTCCAGAAATTAACACAGACCCCAAGCCCACTCGATCGCTGAAAACAGAGACCGCGACGTTCACATCGAAAGGCACGTCGATAGGGAACCCAGACCAATATTGCATGATGAAACTCACGGAAAACATGGGGAGCAAATTCAGATCGTATATGGTCATCGATGCTTACCGCGGATATGGTTTCTATATTCGTGAAAACCCAAGTGCTGGCGTCAAAAAACGGTTCCGATCCGTCCAAGAGGGAAGAATCGGGGTGTGCCGTCGGATCTCCTAGAACTTCTACAGATTGACCTCACGTTGCACAACGCACGGTTGCGAGCAAGTCGCTACCCTCTCTGAGACAAACACCCCTGTTCACAGATGAGCAGATTCGCGCAAATTCCCATCGCCTGAACCCAGAGAGTCCGTCCTACGCACGAACCGGAGGTACCCTCGGGAAGACGTAGTAGAACGAAACCGCGAAACCGCGAGACCGGAACATATTCCTACCTGCGAATGCCGACGTTGGTCGACGGCCTAACACTCGGACGACATCCACGATGCAACCAGCCTGACCTCCGCATGCTCAGCTCGTACCTGTCCACACAACAACTACCGAGCGAATGTCATTCGCGTGCTCATCGACTATTCAGCGACACCATTTGACTACTTGACTAGTTACCTCCTTCGGAACCTCCGCTCTGACACATCCGCTTGAAATGTCTGCCACGAAGCTTGTATGCGCACGAACTGTGCCCAGAACACTCGACGGCACCCCGACCGAGGCAAAAGTCCACACCACCGCAACCAGAGAACACCACCTAGGACCAGAGATTACCGCAACCAGAGCCTCCGAGGTCTATCAATTTCAGGAAAAAAACAGAAGCCGGAATGTCCACGACCATGGGCAGCAACCGAAGCCACTGCATGCAAGGCTCACGACACACAGACCCCGGAGCCTTGCTCACGACACGCCAGCCACACCCGCGGAACGACTCAATCAACCCCTCCAACAGCAACGAAACCGCACCAATCGTCCGAACACACGGAAACCGGCCGGTCACCCATCGATCAACGACTCACCGGATTAATATTGCGGAAACTTGATGACTCCTCCCTCCGAGCAGAACCGGCAGCAGCGTCCACGATCGCGATTCCCAGACAGTGTACAATCCAGCACTGCCAACGGCGCCGCAGTGAAGCTCGATCGGAAAGCTCGATCAATTGATGATCACGAAGTGTGATGGCGGAGGGAGGATGATGCAATGCGAGGCGGAGTGTGTGGGAACTTTCTAACGTCACTGGCACAGACGACGCTCCATGCAGGACGTCACGGGGTCGCCAATCCTGCATGCACCATGGGTGTCTCCTCGACGAATTCCGGCGTGGAACCGTCGAGTGCGACCAGCCATGCCCAGTGGTATAATAGACCAGTGGGACCCGTGCCGTTGACCACGTTGTCACTAGTTCCATGTTAACGAATTTTATAAACTTCAGACAAGTTGGTCCCAGAACAATTTAAAAACTCCTTCCTTACATGATTTCTTTCCTGTGCCAAGAGGAAAAGGAAAAAAAAAAATTATATATATATATATATACACACACATGCCAAAGCTAGAACAGAAACCATAATATGATAACTCAAACATTCAAAGTGACAAGCACAACTAAACTAGGGGAGAATCATTTAGAATGATACCCTTGTATGATGAGTGGACGGGATGATGGAAACGGGACTTCCCATGTAACTGCTCTGTCACTTTGGATGTTCGAATTCCATGGAAAGACCAAGTTCAGGGCAGGAGAAGGGACCAACTAACCGGGAGACCAGGGGATATTCCTATTCTTCCAGTCGCCAAGCTTTCAGGATTTGAGCACGTTGCCCTGTGCAATGCTTGTAAGACCTCAGTTTCAGTTACGTTCCTATTGCCGAACCTAGGACTGCAAATTGTTCGCTGCTTCACCCACATGCTGTCAAACTGAATGCTGCAATGGGAAACAGATCTTCCGTTGACCACGGTCAACTCATTATATATCAGACATTATTCACGACGAATCCTCCCCGCCAGGGTATCCTGCAGGTAGAACGTCCTGCAGGAATTCATCCAACACTTGGTCAGAAGACCATCATTCGCAGATTCCAAAACCCGTGTTGATTTCTGCTTGGCATGCGGGGAAAGAGATTGGATGCACAACTACGAGAAGGCATAGCTGATTCAAGAGAGCATGAAGGTATTTTCAAGAATGAAATTGAAAAGGGATCGGATGAGATTGATTTGATTTTATCCAGGAGTCCCCAAAATTATCCTAGCTTGCACGTCACAAGAGAGTTGATCGGAGCACGAGTTCTGTGGATGTGAACCATCCCACAGGTACGGACACCACTGCGCGGATGTCTCGACGGAGCTTCATGTCTTCTGACGTGCTTCCATGCTGCGATGTCGTGCTGGTGTTCACAATGGAGTTCTCAGACATGGACTTTTCGAGCTAGGCTAAGGCTGGGTCCGCTGAGACAAACGATTGTGCGTGTGGTTCAGGTGAGGAGGTTTTTTTTTGGTGTAAGGATGATATCCTTTAGGTGATGCGCGAAATTGCAAATTGTGTCTACACATGATCGTGCTCTCACCTGTCTTTGTGGATTAGTTGAGCTCCCTGGTGCCTTAAAAGCTTAATTAGTACTGTTTCTTTTTCGGAGGATTTTTTGGTTCTTGGTCATGAATCTCTTTCCAAGTCACATTGTCCCCTGCCTAATGTCTTGACAAAGAAAAAGAATCCCTGCCCTAATGCCATGTCCGATTTCATCCCGCCTTGCAAAAACCTAAGATGACTTAGCGCCATGTGCCGTCTTACATCATGCCAACGACATGTAGGCCCTTGAAATCACCACCTCATCCTGTTCGCAAGTTAAACCTAAGAGTTTTAGCTTCTGGATTGAATTTTAGGGATTGATTACTGTAATCAATAGCATTAGCATCTACAATTTTCGTTTGACGTTGCAAGTTGGGAGAGAGAAAGACTTCGAATATAATACAAAGTGATGATTCTTACATACGAGTCATCAAGCTCGCTGGTGCTTTTTGTGAATTACCCAGATTTCTCTCCATGTCCGGATTGAGTTCATGTGCTTAGTTTGCGTCTGAGATTAGTTGGATAGGCTTTTCATTTGACCAGCAGGTAGATAAGCCTTTAGAGTATATGAAAACTTACAAGGCGTTCACTATACATGTGCAGCCATTCCTGCAAAATGGGGCGTCGAATTGGAAGGGATCCAGTATCCTACGATCGCCTACCAAGGATTTGTGAATGCAGTGAATTTTGCTGTGAAGAGGATTGCCAGGGAACAGAACCCAGCTCCGAACTCATCAAAACACGCAACGCTTACTCAACACGCAATCTTCACTTCGAAGTTGAGGAGGAACCTGATGAGGAGTGGCTCCTCCTAAGCTCGTATACCAAAGACAGAAAGGTCTGCAGCGAGCAGTGTAAGCCCAAGCCTATTAAGTCTTCTAAGGGTCGACGGAAGTTGCCGAAACGAAGAGCCAACAAAGTCCGCGACGAGGAGTGGAAGCCCAAGCTTGCCAAGGGATGGAAGATGCCGAAAAAGAGAGTCAAAACTGTGTGGGCTAAGAGCGGTCGGTGTCAGATTTTACTGAAAGCTAGCATGAGGTTCCTGGCAAACTGTCCTCTC
The DNA here is from genome assembly GCA_014871385.1 of Ceratodon purpureus. Lineage (NCBI taxonomy): Eukaryota > Viridiplantae > Streptophyta > Bryopsida > Pseudoditrichales > Ditrichaceae > Ceratodon > Ceratodon purpureus. The sequence goes on along the minus strand of CM026429.1, from coordinate 254,775 downwards.
CTTCTTTTAAAGACAATGAGAGATGCTTATGTTCGTGCTATGACCCGCATGGAAAGCAAGCGTGATCGAAGAATGTGGAATGTCGCGGGCGCCAGAATTCTCCAGGCAAAGCTCCTCGAAGCCTTGTTGAAATAATCCCCTAATTGCGTTGTACTGCCTTTTGTGTTGTCGAATTTTCTACCAACATTCTGTGTTAATAAATATGTGACTTTGAACTTCTGGAATGGACTGTTTGGAGAGTTTGTGCTCTGGACCTTGAAGGGCTAAAGAGCTTCAGCGAACTTGTCGATTCCATTCAATGTTTCTATGACGGAATAATTTTTTTGCAGCCTCTCTGATTGGCTTTTTCCGTTTATGAGCTCTCAAACTCGGCAGATTAGGTGCGGAAAAAGTTTAATGCTAGGAAGTGATCCACGGTTTAAGTTATCTAAGTATTAATCCACAAGGAAGAGGCTGCTTCACTCATTCTGCACAAATTGGTTTAGAATCTGTAGTTTCCAATTTGCTTCTTTGTTTTGATCCAGTTAGTTTCCAGCCAGAGAACATAAATTATTGCATATTGAACTCCTGTCCAGTAACAAAAGCACTTGTACAATTGGCTGAATAACTTGATTTGATATAAGTCTGAGGAGTACATAAAACCCAATGCAGCTTGCCATCGACATTACCCAAGCTGTCTATTTACTCGTCGTATAAGTTTATAGTTTCTACAATCCTCACATGTTCAGTGAGTCAGTCTGATTCAGAGACAGTATTGCAGGTACAGCACAGCTAATGAACGCCCGCCACCAGCTTCTGAGGATTTTGGGCATGGCTGATGTTCCAATCAAGAAATCCACCCTCTGCATCGACTGGCCGAAAGCCATGCTCCATGGCCGCTTTCCACACTGTTTCCACACGGTCTACAGGAATTGGCCCCATTTCGTGGTGCGTCCAGCCTTTCAAGGTGTGCAACAATCCTCCAGCATGACAGGCATGTACCACCCCTCGATCCAATGCGTGCTGCAGACAACATTCAAATGGGAAACCACATGAATCCAATGAAACCAAATCTGTATTAATTATTCATGATCACTTCTATACACAATTGGAAGAAGAAAGATAGGGATTTCATACGACTAACCTCACAAGAGTCCGAGCCCTTGGCCTCCTTCGGCAGTCGCATTGCTGCTAAATGTCCGTAAGTGCAGTCCTTCCGCACCTCTGACACCATAGGAACTACGAACTGGTGCATTTTGGTTCCAGGGGGGAGCCCACCTCTGGTCCTTCGGAGATGCCCTCTTCCCCAACACCCATGTCTACGGCAAAAACACAATACACTCGAACGCTTAGACCTCATACATGTGCACAAGCTTACAGTAGTTCAAATCATTTCTAACACAACTGAAAATAAATAAATTGTAGCGTTTCTTGAGGCAGTGGTATGAAGAGAAGAGGTGTTGGATTATACCTTGCAATGCTGGGCATCCTGGTATGTGGTGACGTGAACAAGGTTGTGCCTGTACTCCTCAGGGCACTCCTTCACAATCACTTCAACTCTACTTGCGGATGTGGTCAGCATCTGGACACAACGGGTAAAATATTAGCTGGTTGACAACTTGGGATGCTGGAATCGAGATAGATATTTAATATGATTTGCAACTGAAAGGATATTCACATACCAGAACACGCACTCCATGAGTTGCAAGGTAGGTAGACACGGCACGACCTAACTTCGAAGTAGCACCGGTCAGGAAAATCTCCTCCACTTCGATTGGAAGTCCATTAAGAATGACCCCGGCTGTGAGAGTGTTGCCGTGGCATAGCCGCATCTGGAGGTTCGGTTGGCGCTTGAGGAACGATAACCCTCCTTCATTGAGTTCCTCCATCTTACAACCGACATGATTCCGTAAGCAATGATTAGAAACTGACGTTGTGAAAACAAAACCATATTGTGCATGGAATGACGCGGATTCTCTGGAATGGGTCAAATTAATACGTACTTTGTTCAGTGCACCAAGGGTGAGGACTCTAGTGCCCATCTTGTCAGCTTCAACAATGGCATCCTCAATCAGCTTGTTGATGTTGTCCCTTCCAATTCCGATGAAATACTGCCAGCAGGAACAGCAACAGGTATCTAAAAAATATGAATATGATGTGAAACGAAGTGATTGTCTTGTTCATCAATAAACTTAGAATATAGCAATAGCAAGAAGGCAAGCTAGTGATGCTTGATTCTAATTACCTGGAAACCGAAGCGGGGGACGACCCATGTCTCGGACCAGAAGTCGTCGAATAGGATTTCACAGGCATGGAATGGAGTCGCAGATGCCCACATTGCAAGCATCATGGGGACGGTAATTGGCATGAAGAGTGTCACATACCACCGATGCCGGAATGGAATACTATGGAATCCAACAAGGCCCATGTTTAAGTGCAAAACTGAATCAAGCCCCACTTCGTGTACGAGAAATACATGGTGTGGCACCATTTCTTGCCGGCCTGCAATCCACACGGTCAGCCAATATTGCAGGCCAAAGTGCATTCTTTTTAAGAGGCCCTGTTGATCAAATAACATCCTACGTAAAATATTACAAACCTGGGTTGTAACGTTATTAATTAGAATGCCATGTGCTCTTGTGATAGAGGTTGACACACCACTTTGACCTGTGGTTTGAACTTCAAAATTGTGTTAGATTCTCATTTGCACTCAATGAAGCTCTTCTTGCTAGAGAAATTTGAGGATAGACTTATGCTTTCAGCTGCTGGAGTTGCTAAATTAGAATGCTATGATCATTGCCCGACACATACCTTGACGCACAAGCGAGTGCTCGTGATATGTGGTCGTGTTGAAGGTGCCTCCTAGATAGTCGTAGAGTGGAATAGAGAGAGAGAGCATGGTTGGAGTTATGCTCGAGGCCCTTGTGATGTAACGAATGATACCTGCAATAATTTATGCCATACATATTGTATCAGACATACTCTCAACAAGCGGACGCACACTGTTAGGAGCCTGTGATACTACTAGTGAGGGTTAAATGATACTGCAACAGCCGGAGTGTGTGATTGAGATGTAGAAGCTAGTCTCAATCTCTAATTTGGGGTCTAAATAGTACTCGGACTTACGTTGGGGGTGAGAAGAAGGTATTTGAGAGGCGGGAACAGTTTGAAGATCCAGTTGGGTACGAACTCCCAGTTGCAATGGCCAACAGCAGAGACCACATCCAAGAAAAGCCAATAACAGTAGAACATCCCTACCGAAGCCACCCCGAGGAAGCCTGCCCCTAGAAATGGGATAGATACCAGGGCTGTGAACGCCATGTACTGCTCCACAAAAGTCAGAAAAAATCCTGCAAATGCAATAAACACATTTTTGTTTTCAGACTGAGTGCTTGCATCGCCAAAATATTGAAAAACTAGAATGAAGCAGAGACCTCAGCTTGGTACGTAGTTTTAACTAGGATGGATGGCTCGTCTGTTGATGACGTGTTGTGCGTCTCGTTCCGGAAATATAAATTGATTTAGTACAATGAATTTACCGTTAGAAATTAGGGGGTCAACAGTGAGATCAACGATGGAGCTACGCAGTTAGCACGTGTTTTATCTCGAAGGAAGGCTTTTAGGTACCTGATTACGGTTCGGGAACCGAAGTGGTGTGGTGGAGTGAATGAATTGATTTGTACCAAGTACCAGACTCATGAAGCATTCGGTGGCACCAGTAATAGATGTACTCAGTCGGTCCTGCGTGAAGCAGAAAGAGACAGATAATACCTTTTCCATTCCATAATGGTAGCTTACTCAATCCAGGAGTGTGTGATGAGATCATACAGACCGCCATTAGAAGTTGGAGAATTATTGCATTGTCCCTGCATCCCGATCAAAGGCCGAGCTCCACATGTTATGATATTCTGCAGATTCATTACAATCATGTTCTTTTCTCCTTCATTAGTTTAAGATTTCAAAACCGACTCCTGAAAGAAAGTGAAACTGGTGGAGTGAGGGTAAGCAACAGTAGATTTACCAGTGGACTTCTTTGTCCTTCTGCTCAAAACTGCGGCATTCCTTCCAGGAACCTTGTGTTTCTTGATGAGGCCGTGGAAACGCGTGGTGGTCATCCACAGCTGAATGTGTAAGTAACGGAGAGCCGAAGCCAACAAGAGGTGGAACAAGGTATTGCCGTGCAGATCCTCGCCCAGTATCACGTTACTGTGGGCCACTTTCAGCATCATCGGAAAGATCAAAACAACATGCTGCAGCGCTCCATGCAACACATAGACTCAGATCAAAGTGCTTTAAATGTATTGGAAACGACAACAGAACAACAATTTAGCCTGCTTCAACCATTTCTGAAGTGCACAGCCACACTCCCTCAAACTTAAGATCAAATTGGATTGTGCAGTAACTTCACCTTGTACGCTCCGAAGATCTCCCACGGCCCTGTTACCATCAGTGCATCAGCGCCGGACTTCCCCATCGGTGTGCACGGTCGGTGTATCTCTTCTTGAATTTCCTCAGCAAGTTACCAGGAAAACAGTACTATTCTAGTCCTGTGCCCCTTACAAACTAAAGAGCGGCCGACTATACCAAAGTTGTGAAGGTGAGATGGTTGAGAACCTCGAGATGACCCTTATAAGGTGGTGAATGTCTGCCAATATTACCCAATTTTTTAAGCAGTATGTGCTCACGCTTTCGTCAAATCTCGCGAGTACCCACCGAAGCTAATTTATCAAGTTCAGAGCTTTAATTCCCCGCCCTGCCTTCAACAGTATCACATGACCAAAGTTCTTTGCTCGTCAGGATCCGCCTCGTCAGCCTAAATTCACATACCCTTCGAAATATCAGTCTACTGTGGCACTTCAAGCTGTGTAACTGTATGCAGCATGTAAGGTGGAACTGCAGGCAGCATGGAAGCAATACAGCATGACTCTACTCTGGTATCAATGCTTCAAAACACACATGGTGCTTGAGCCCATCTCGCAACGTCACCAGCCCGTCACAAGCATTACTCCAGACACAGTAGACACTGGACGTCACAGCCATGCGCTCGTGATTCTGTAAACTATTCTGCAGATGCTGGTAGTCGATCAATATATATATGTTATAGTTGCAGTGATTCTAGAAACCAGCTGTATCATATGCCAGGAGCTAGCTCTTATCACCGTGAAGTGCACAGAACAACATTCGAGTCTGAATCCCCTGAAGTGGAAACTTGAGATTTTATATGAATGGAATTGCTTCATCCCAGGCAAGCTACTTGAGAGGGGGTAGATGCTTTAGAATGGTGGAGTTGAAATCATGCACAAAGTTGCATCATTGCTGCAACTAAATTGGTCGATGAATATCACCATCCAGGAGCAGCTGCATCTAACAAATATTATTAAGGTTGTCACGTCTGACCTACAAAGAGTCTCAAACTTAGATGCGTGTCACGGAAGGAGCAGGTCCGTCATTGCCCACCATTCGGTCACCGGTGAATGTGATAGGTATTTACATGGAGCACCTAAAGTAGCTCAATGTGGTCTCAAAATCACTGCCAAGCGGCCCATTGCCATAATTTCAGAGCAGGTTGGCTCACAGTCGCTTTTCTTATAGCTGGAGGTTTTGGCAGCGTTGGAGGTGCGTAGTTCAACATCCTGAGGGCCGCTTTACGCTATGGTGGACTTCCCACCGGTCATGAATTCTAGGGGAATAAAACAAGCCTACAATTGAGACATCTCATTTCCGTATTCACCTACTCCACCTAAAAACGGCGATGTTTTATAACTATAAAAATTTGGGTATTGAGAGGAAATTAACTTGTAACACGATTAATTTACATGATCTTGGATTTTGTCATATAGTGGAGTCTGCTATTCGTTTGCCAAACTTGTCTCCATAACATTCTGAAGTTACTGCAAGCCCATATTTTCTCAATCATGATAATCCTTAGTGAGTATAATTTACTTTTTGATGAGTTAGAAAGTGGATTCATACAAGATATTAGCATAGAATATGCTCTTCTGAACGAGTATGCAAACAACAGTTATGCTTTTAAATTGAACTAAATTATGCTAGTAGTAACATAATGATCTTCTAATGTAGAATAGTCAATTTAAAAAGAAAACAGTTAATGATTATAAGTATAAGAAAAAAACGTTGAATTCATGAGGGACAAAAATACAAAAAATTCGTTGTACCCCTTCGTCACTTCTATATCTAGAAAAATTGAAGTCCTTGATTACATTCCCATTTCTGATTTTGCAAACACTCCTCTGTTCTTAGTTTCTGCTGTTCCCACCTTGGGTAAGTTAAAGCAATTATTCTTCTTCAAGCAGAGCTCAGACAGTGTGTGTACACTGAGCAGCTACAGCACCATTCTACCCACCCGCACCCACTATTGCCACTCCAACTAAACAGTCATACTGACACCTTGTTTTATTTATCTCTTCCCCTACATGACCACACTGATGTGACACACTTCATGAGCATGTAATGTAGTCATTGTTAGATAGTTGAAATGAAGAAAATACTTGTGACAACAAGAACAAAAGTGGGACCTTGTTGCCATGGCCAATTCCACATAGTAAATTTCCTCATGGCAGCAATGCAACCTGTTCATTAGCATGACATGCTCCAGGTCGCCTGCCTGAGGAACAACCACAGGTTTCATTCACACTGACTTGTGAAAAGAGACCAAAGAACTGAATCTCGACTCCTTGTCATGCACTTAAGAACTTAATTCAGCTGTGGGGGAGATTTTGGACATGTAATCCAAGTAATACCCTCTCTTCTGTGAAGTCATTCGGTAAAGATAGATGATATATGCATGATAATATGACGATATTTGGGTGATACCCATGGGATACTCACGTGATACACTAATGGCTTCTTAGTTTTCCGAAATGAATTTCCAAAATCTGATTGAATCCCCCGCCTATTCCAGGTCTGACTGTTCGTATACGTATACACTTGACTGCAGAATCTACTCATGATACAATTTTCGGAAGCATCGCCAGCCTCCTTGCAGCTACAAATCCTATAACTAATGATCTACCACTACGTGCACTAATATGTAATATATATCTCTATTTGTGATTGGCTTCTCCTTCCGGCTGGTGATTCCTCTTGGCTTCCAAATCATCACTTGACGGAGGAGATGGGCCTTTCGCAAGCATGAAAGCGTAGAATATCAGGTACGCGAACCCCACCGTGGGAACGATCTGGCTGATCTTGGTGCTGGCTTTGTCCGCAATGGCGCCTTGAATGGGAGGGAAAATGGCACCGCCACCCACGCCCATCACCACAAACGTCCCCGCCCGCTTGGTGTTCCCTCCCAGATCTTGCAGCGCCAGCGTGAAGATGGTCGGGTACATGCACGACATGAAGAAGAACAGCACCATCACGCACACGGTCCCTCCCAGCCCCTTCACTCCCGCGGACAGCGCACACAGCGTGGTGCACAGAATGGCATACACTCCCAAAATGTACCGCGGCTGGAGGAACTTCAACAAGAAGGTGGAGAAGAACCGGCCCACGGTGAAGAGAATCAGAGAGTAGGACAGCAGCTGCGACGCCTTGGAGTCGGATTTGATGCCGTCCTCGTTGGCCAAGTTGATGAAGAAAGTGGCCACCGTGACCTGCGCCCCCACGTACAGCCATTGCGCCAACACCCCGCCGAGAAAATGTGGCTGCTTCAGGAGCGGCTTCGTGGGCAGATCCGATTCCTGCTCCATGTCGTCGTCGGAGACCTCCGGCAAGGTGGCGAAAACGAACAACACGGCCACCACGAACACCCCGCACGCGATTCCCAGATAGATGAACTTCACGGAATCCAGGTCTCCCGAGTGCTCGGCACTGAAGAAGAACTTGGATGCGATCAGAGGCCCGATGAAGCTTCCCAGCCCGTTGAACGACTGCGAGAGGTTGAGTCGGAATGTGGCCGTCTTTGCGCTCCCCAGCACGGTCACGTACGTGTTGGCGGCCACCTCCAGGTTGGAAATCCCGCAAGCAATGACGAACGTCGCCGCGACGAAGCCTGGGAAGGTCTCGTATTGAGCGCACGGCCAGAAACACAGAGCTCCCACGACGTACAGCATCAGGCCCGTGATGATGGACACCTTGTACCCGAATCTCCGCACGATGGGCTGGCCGACCAGCGGGGGGAACACGATGTAGGCACCGAAGTAGGCGACCTGCAGGCCCGTGGACTTCATCTTGCTCAGGTTGAGCACCTCTTGGAAGTGCTTGTTGAGCACATCCAGCAATCCGTACGCGAAGCCCCACAGGAAGAAGAGCGATGTGACCAGTGCCAATGGAAACCACAGCTGCCGCCCTGTGGGCATGTTCCTGACGGCCATCTTCCCCACAGGAGCTCCCCCGGCCATGATTGCTCGCTTGCTTGCGCCGATGGAATACCAAGTGACCTTCGATACGAGTTTCGGAACACAGTCTCGGATTACAAGACTTAGCACACCTGCAATCAAGCAACAGACGTGTAACTACAGAATCAGTCGACAGCTAAACGATTGCCAAAGCTGTAAACTTGTACGAGTCATGAATGCAACACACCATCATTGTCTACAGTTGATTAGCTGTTAACAAGTACCTGAAACTTGGGTATAATCTTCAATCCATTCAAATTCAAGTGCGGGATGATGAAAATGGCAATCTTGCAGAGTCCTATATCACGTACTATACTATGCTCATAGTCATGTACATACCTTAAGTAGTCGCCATGCACGGACTGTCAGCTTGGTACCTGTGTATCACTAAGCAAATAATTGTAAGCACCAGAGTGTGATCTAGATAGCAGCTAACGATGAGGGGCTGAGAAACAGTGAATCGATTCTTTGAACCGGAAGCCTGGCTGTGGAATCTGAGTAGCAACTGGTGTACAAGTGTGTTGGGCTGGGAAGCTACACAGTGCTTATATACTCCTGGTTCCACCGGCCTGCAGTGAGGCGCTGGGCGGGACGCGAGTGCTGCTTGGCGATACAGAGGAGGTCAAGATGGGTAATTGGAAGTCAGCGTGGCAGCGGATCTCGAACGGACCCGGATTTGACCAGCTTGCCAGATTTCGTCATCGAGCTCAACTTGCCGAGCAGAAACAACAACTCCCCGGTGCCTAGCTCGTCGGAGGCTTGAGCGACCGAACCGTTGGTGCAAGCTCGCAGTTGCCTGGGTGGACTTACCGTGGATTCCTCCCTTCTGCGCCATTGTCGCATTACGTGTACTTACCCGTACTTGGACAGTTAGAACCCGGCTTTTCTCATCCTCCGGTAATACGTGAAGATTCTCTTCTCGTGACCATGTTGTTTTGTCCCTTTCCTTCGCCATGCCCATGCTGCCCCCCAGTCACTCCTCCCCTCGGCCCTCACTGTTGTTCCCGCGTGGGTGGTGCCGCTACAACCCAGGTGCAATTTGGAGACTGGACGCTCTACAATGCCGCACTACCATCCTTCATGCAAGTGTCAAGGCATCAATCGGATCAGTCGGACCCACATTGATGGTTTGGAGCGTACGAGGATAAAGACGAAGGAATTATCATGAAATCTCCCGATCGAGAGCTACAATGTCGGTGTGAGAATTTGTTAGTCTGAATGCGCACATCGATCGGTAAATTGACATTTAAAGCCAAAGCCAAATATCGCAGTTGAGCGACACACGGGTCGCGTAACCGACCTGTAATGATTGGAGATCGCTTAAGGGCACAGTGCCCCACTGTTGCAGAGTTAACGCATACTAAAATACATTATATGAGTTCCTTAAAAGGAGGAAGATCTGCCATGTCACTGCCAGTTTACTGCAGTTGACATAATATGCAGGTTGTTATGAGTTTTTTGGAGATATCAATATGTACGGAGATGGCTGACTCATAAGTCAATACTGGATATTAACTTGGGAAACGAGATGAACTTCAGATAACATGGTTAGTAAGAACGGATATGAGATGAACTTCAGATATGCTGATAAGCTCTGGCGTAGCAATAAAATTGCGGTTGTGCAACTGGAGTTACTGCAGTAAACACACCTCAGTTTACGCAGAGGCAGACTATCTGAGATTCTTTACCTCCAATTAATTAGGCTACTACCTAAACCCACTGCTAGTTCTCACTCTCGGGTGGCGCATGCAGCTCCCTTATTCACTGCAATCCTTGCTTAGTCGCTGCTTAACCCTAGTGCCCAGGTGACCACTAAGTGGTCACTGGATCACTAGCAAATGAACTTAGGTGAAAATGAAATGCTGGAAAATCCGTAGACCATCTCAGTTCAAGTGCTCTTTTTTTCTTTTTCTTTTTCCTTTTTTGAGTCGAATGGTGAATTTCCATTGCAAGAATTACAATTTAAGTACTTTTGAAGGTCAAAGGTGCAACTTTTGATTTTGTAGATGATCCGAAAAGGAAATTTGAAATCCGACCTTAGATATTCAAACACATGTGTACAAAACACCAAAACACTGCAAATACCTCAAAATACAACAACAAATACTCTCTAATACGATCATACGACACATTTATTCAAATTGTGGTATTTCTTGTGTTTGCAAGTTTGTTATCGTGTATGTTCTTTTTGGATTATGTTTTTGTATTCATGTTTCAATGGTTTAAAATTTCCTTATCTTGATCAATGTACCAACTTCTTTTTTTCTTTTGATATATAAATTTCGTTCTAAATTGTATCGAGGAATGAAAAGTTTTGACTAGTGAATGAGGAGGGAGCATTCTTTTCAAAATTTTGTATATCAGAGGTTAAAAAAGAGAAAGTTTCTTTATGATTGTTGGATTGTTTTTGGAATGTTTTTGATGACAAAACTAAATGTATATATTTGTATATTTAGATTGAAAGTATAGTGGCATGGACATGATATGAAGAATAGATTGATATTATAATCATAGAAAAAATTAAAAAATAAAAGCGGAACAAACAAGAAGAAAGAAGAAGGGTGAATAAAAAATTAAAAAATCATCATTGTTAATTGTATGTTTTATTCAAAAATATATCAAAGACAAAATATCAATATGAAGTTCTTTATAAGGAAAGCATGCTACATACCATGTCATGTACACTCTGAATTTATATTGTTTGAAACTCATTGTTGTAATTATTGCTGACTTTTATCACCCATTGTTGTTATTATGACACAAGTCAAATGCCAATATGTTTAAAAAAATAAGAAGTGAATATAAACAATTGTATCAATAAGAAAAGAATAAAAGATGACGGATGGCATTCAAATCATGTCTTGAATTGATTAAATACATGACATGTTATATTTTTAAAATTAGTTTTTCCCCTATTTAACCCCTAAAGGACGAAGGAACCACTTTTGGGTTGCGCCAGAAATTGAAAACCCCGTAAAATGCCCTAGAATGGTCGGATTTGAGTGTTTTCTGTTCCTAACCTCTTTAGAACCAAGTTGGCAATAAGAATACGCTTAAATTTTGGTGAAAAAGTGAAACCCTGATTTTAGAAAAAAAAAAAAAGAACATGAGTTGGTCCTATGTTTCTACAGTGAAGTTAGTGTTTCTACAGTGAAAATGTTTCAACCAAACTTTGAGCACATTGAAAACTGAAATGAAGATCTCTCCTTGTCGATTTATTTTTTTAGCATTTATTTTTTGGGAAATGCTTGTATGACCACTCTTTCATGGCTTCACCCTTTTGGATTTATCATAATCCCTTTTGAATTTTGCAAAAAGTGCCATAATGAAATAAATAAAATTCATAGTGACACTTATGTCAAACTCATTTTCTCCGAATTGGTAACTCGAAAAAATCTTTAAAAAATTGTGCATGTTCCTAACATTCTAGAGAAGGGAATTAGCTTTAGTTGCCGAGTTTTTATACATTTTTGAATTAGCAATTTTCAGTCAAACTCGGAAACTCGATGTTAGTGTTTCAGAAATTCACTAATCTTCTAAACTTCACATGTTATTATCTTCCAATCCGTTGCTTTTCCAAACCCAAAATTTGATACACATTTTGGTAGCCCACTATTTTCAAAGATCTTACGGTTAAATCGTTTATGGTGATTCTCAAATTTGTCTCACTTTGGGAGATGGAAGAATGGCACTGTAGGTACTGGAAAACTGTGGAAATATCCCTTCGTCCTTCAGGGGTTGACTCAATCATGGGCTAAGCCCAGGTAGAAGCTCGGATGTACACTCGCTATTCTAAGATAACTTCAGTTAAAGTTAGTTAAAGTAAAAGCTAGACAGAGATTAATATATAAGTTAATACTCATTCATTGTGAACTTAATTTCTGGATCAATATTATATTTCACTCAGTAATATATGTTTGTTTTGACATCTATACTCTTACAGACTCTTACATCTTCTTATTTCCAAATAATTGCATTGTAATTTACAGTAGGAAAGTCATATCAAACACAAGTTTGATTCATTTGTATGTCATTCATAAAAATTTAAATGAAAAATTTGAAAGAAATAAAAATCCAAAACCAATTTAAAAAGTTTGTGATGTCGAATACATTGAGGAATTGCACTTTTTGAAATTACAATACAACGACGACGGCGGTATTGGATGCAAACTTGGAAGTCATCCTTATAAACAATTCAAAACTCTTTATGCAATTCCATGTGTGCACACGTTAATTCAAAGGTATTTTATTGAATTTTTTTGTGAAAAAAAAAACAAAAGATATTTTGGTGACTCCAAAAATTATTTATAAGAACTTGTTATAAAATATGCAATGAGTGTCTACAAACGATTACAAAAAGTGGACAACCGATTGTATGTCCAATATGTGAGCCAAAGAGAACTTTGGATTACTGTGAGCATTGCAAAGGAATTATGAATTTCCGGTTATGCCAAAAATTTGTGATAGCAAGTATTGAAGAATTTCATACTATTATTCTAGATTTCAAAGCTTATACATCCTCACAAGATGTAAAATTTCCTTTTATGGTGGTCCAATGCATAGTAAAAAGAAAATCACAAATGAAAATTGAATTAAAATCAAAACTTGATTCAAATAAAATTACTAATATTATAATATACACACTTGTTATTCAACAATCCCTTTAGAATCACAAAATGAGGATGAATCTTTTCAGGCCTTGCCTTATTCGAAAGACCAAAAATATATGAAGGCTTGGAAATATCATTTTTCTGACAGTACTGTTATAACTTATGATACATATTAATCAAAATATGATGATTCTGAATGAATTATCTATTTTTAGTAAAAATATTAAAAGTTCAGAAGATATACTTTTTGAACACATATTTTTAATTTATATCACAAATTATTTGGAAGGATTAGGATATTCCAAAGTGAAGGCTAAAGCCAATACATATTTTATGGTTGTGCCTTTTATTGGCAAAACATGACCTAATTCTTTAAGAGGGGAATATGTGTCAAAAGCACATGGATATTCTCGGGGGGAGGGGGTCACTCTTTAAGGGGTGATGTATATCACATGCGGCCAGGGGGAATATTTTAGGGGGTATTTTGATGGGCTGGACTGATTAAATGGACCCTTCAATTACCTAATTTTCTAATTGACCTTGTTTTAGTGTCCATATCATTACTTGTAATATCAGGAGGGACCTAATTTACAGTCCCTATATTTATTGTAACAGAGTAAAGTAAATATAAAAAGTAAATTTTAAAGATTAAAGACAAAAATTTCACAGTCATGATACAAGGGTGTATAAAAACGAGGGTATCAATCAGACAGCAATTATACAAAGGTATCAATCAGACAGTCATTATACAAGGGTGCATAAAAACCAGGATATCAATCAGACAGTCATTATACAAGGGTGTATAAAAACCAAGATATCAATCACAGAATATGTTTAGACCGTATTAAAGCAAGAATTTACTATGCAATACATTCAAAGGTTACCACTGCTTCAGCTTTGGGCAGACCCAATAAACAAAAAACAAAACATGCATGCAAAACAACTGAAAACAACCCCAAAGAAATACATATGCTCTAGGTGGTGCAGTTACAAACACGATTCCCATACAGTTCAGGGTCAGAACTGACTTAACTGAGTTCTTGATACAAGACTATCCTACTCTACTAGCCGATACATCCTGGAAAATTTGAATACAGAACATATACTCCTGGAAGAGGCTACGCCGAAATTAACTGATGCCATAGAACCAAAATTCACGAAGACAACATTGATGTTGGAGTGTAAGAAACCAACAAGTGAACCTACGATGTTGACAGTTAGCCACGGAGGGACAGGGTGACCAAGACGAGCTCTATCTTCTTCCAATCCTTGCCCTTGGACACCGTAGCCTCCACACCCCAACCTTACGAACCAGCTTGTCCAACTCCACAGTTGACAACTCCTTACTTGAAAGCTCCACAGTTGTCTGCGTGGAGAGCATATCCCGCCATTCTCTACAGGTGGCTACATCAAAGGGTAAAGTCCTCAGACTAGAAGCTCGAGCCTCGACATCCTCCCAACGGTCACCATCAGCACAATAGTTTTGAGCTAAAAACGGGACTGGATGAGCAAACATGATTTCCTCTACAATAGCTGCTCTGGTCTCGTAGAATGCACTAAGGTTTACCCTGTCGTAACGAAGACTCTGCTGCGTTCCTGCCATCTCTGCTAATCTAACCTCAGAGATCCCACAAATCGACAACTCAAACTCATTTTCCATCCATCTCTAGAAAGATTGCAGAGTAATAATTGGCTCTAAAAAAATTTCATTCCTCATATCATTATCCTGTAGGGTATTTTAGAAGAAAAAAAAAAATGAATATAACCCATTATTTACCTCTGTATATTATTTATAATTGGATGTAAAGCCATTTGTACACCCTATATTACTTCAAAGATATTTCTAAATTTTAGACAGCATGATTTAATACCTCCCCATATTATGCCGCACGTTGTTTAATACAATTTTCTAAGTGATCCCCCTGGGGATATTCTGCACTGCACAGGCTGGGAAAGAATCAAAAGGCAATATTGTTATGTACAATAGAAGTAAACTAAGTTTGGAACTCCAACATGCATATCTTGGATTGGAAGATAGTGTTGCCTCAAGTATTTGGCCAAACATTTCAAAATTTGGAAAGCAGGTTAGTTCATTTTTTGTCCAACAATTTTATCCAATTGGATGTGTTGCAATAGGATTGGACGATTTAAAAACTAATGTACACCAAATGCATGTTTCCAAAAAAAAAATTCATTCAATCCCATATTGATAAATCGGATATGACATCATCTATTATAACATGGTATACACAAGGTTTTCCCAATGGAGGAAACTTTGGGTTGCATCATCTTTTTTATACTTTAGAAACAAGTAATGCAGAAGGAATATATATTTGAGAAGTAAACATATGACTCATGGTACTCTTAGATTTACTTTGAGTGAAAAAAATTATAAAATTGGTATAGCTTTGGTCAATAAATCATGGTTAACCACAAGATTGAAAAATCAATTAATAAATGCAGAAGGAATAAATAGTTATAGAGATAGTTTATGGTACATTAAAGACATTGTTGAAGATAGTGAGGAATTACAATCTATTAAACAAGTACAATTAAATAAAGAGTGAGTTAAAAAAATAGAATAAAGAAAAAATCAAGTAAATTTATTCAACAAATGTACATAATCAAGATCAATTGATAGTAATCTACACATGTTGGTCCTTAAACTTTTCATAAAATTCACAAAAACAATAAAATTTACAATCTTCATATCTTCAAACATTTGCATCTTCTGATTATTTTGTCATATTTAGAATAAAAAAAAAAAAAAAAAAAAAACTAGAACCCCCTAGCCGGAGAGAAAGCTCTTGATTTATTTAAAACTCGTATGAAAGGTTGTATTTTATAATAATTATTCATAACTAAATATAAAATTTATTTATTTATTTATTGCAACTCAAAAAATAAATGTTTAGTAGACTTTTGAAGTAACACTATATTTAGTTCTTCGATTGCTTGATGTCATTGAAACTTGTTAGCTGGAATTCTAGATGGGGTGAGGAAAAGCCACGGTCTAAGAAAATCAACACTTAGAGCATCCCTAGTGGACCTGTAAGTCTGTAAATGTTCATCCACTTCATCCCGGTTACAGGTTTACAGGCCCGAAATTTTCCCACTGGTCGCCTGTAATTGAATTGTTCATCCACGTCGAGACCTGTAAATCCCAAAAGACCTGTAAATTACAGACCTCCGGAAGTGTCTGTAAATGGTCGAGAATAGCAACTTCGGAGTACCCCTTCTTTATTCTTTTCGGTCTTTTTCGTTGCGGAGTTGGTAGTTGGAAGAGGAGCGCCTGCTGCATCCGAAGGAGCTCTCCCCCGCAACAGGGCATCGCCATTTTTGGAGGAGAGCGCCCTGTGGATTGGGGAAACTTGGCAATGGCGCCGACTCCCGGAAACTCTTATGAGTTGTTGGTATCGTCGATTGGGAGCAGGGTTTTTTAGTGATGCGTTGTTGTTTCTAGCAAATGTTTTTAGTTGCTCAGGTGATGATTTGGGTTTAGCGTAAAGTTACTCTTGTAATCCGAGACTGAGAGGTTGCGGTGTTGTGGTCACTGTGTGATGGCGATAAGAGAGGATTTTTCTTGAGCTGTTGGAGGGAGCTGGGATATTGATTAGCTGAAGGAGTGCTGTAAGAGCTGGAGCAATGGCTGTGAACTTTAAATTGTGTCTACTGAACGATGCTCAGTTTTCCGTGAAGTTGTTGTTTCGGGTTTGAGGAACTTGAGTGTAGTGTTGCAAGGGTTTGAAGTGGAGAACGACATTTGTTTGATACGATGTTCTGGTTTTTTTATAGATCTTATATTAGGGGAGGCTCTCGGTCTTCTCATGTTTCTATCAGTATTGTCTGCTCAAAGTTCGGAAGCATCTACACTGATATACTATGTCTTGGTTGTATCATCTACTAGTGTATGTTGATTCAGCGTTACGTTGTGAATGAGTTCTGGTGCAGGTTTTCACGGCTGTTGTGTTCCGCTGTGATGTTATTTTGCTTTTAGCTCCCGTTGGATTGACTTTTCTTTGGGTAAGCACCTTCTTGTAATTTTGAACGCAACAGCCCCAAATCCATATATCTGGATTTCTTCAATATTCTTGTTAACATTTGCTGTAAGATCCTAAATCTCCTCTGCAGACTTCTGTAGGGTGAGCTTTTCATTAGTGCAGTAGCGGATAGCAATGCTGACATATCACCACTCATAATAGCCTTAGAATCAACGCTCTGCCTATTTCTGCTTGGGTATTAGATTTCATGACCTTGACATGTCCGCAGTTTAAGATTTGTTGTGGTTCTTTTATCATGTACATTGCTTCTTAGAAATACGACCTTTTTTCTGAGTCCTAGTGGTGGCAGAACACATTGACACAAAAATGCTTTAATCACAATCAGCAATCAGTTTCTTGCAAAGCTCCAACGTACTGAGCTATGTAAAAGAGTTTGCATACCATATCTGCTCTATGTTGATTTTGGCCGCCTTCTTCCCGTTGATATTCAAGCGAACCGTTGCAGCAGTCCTAGCAGATACGGAATGCACGAAAGAGCCGATTTAGAGATTAGAAGGATGTTGGTACAATCGGCACGTTCAAATGGTCGTAGAAAGTCCTAAGCTAGACTGCACCAAATTTATCGGAAATAATCTAAGTAGGTCTCTTTTCTGAACTGGTTCACACTACCCTATGGGTGTATTACAGTGCTTGAGGTGACATTCGAGATTAAATTAGCGCAGGAGATCAAAATGTGATACACCGGTCTTGAACGCGGCAGTGGCACCTACCATATCTGTCCCATAGGATGCTTCTTGCTCAGAAGCTGGTGGAAGTAAAACATGATGACTAGTTTTCTTGAGCTTAATTCCCCTTCGTCAAGATTAGAACCGAGATCAAACACCGGTTGCGGTTCATAAATCCTGTGACGTCCTGCACAAGCACGAGCACTTGAGCGCGCCTCGACAAGCCAATTCAGAACACACAAGAGTTGGAAACAATGCCCGCGCGGTATCAAAGCTTCTATCAAGCAAACGAAACGAAAATACCAAAATGTAAAGTGCCCTGTGTGAAATCTAGCGTCTTGCCTGATTCTCCACTTTCACCAGTCGCTGCGGAAGCTCGAGCCTCATTCATACTCAGTTGCCGAGTAAGTCGGCTCAGCACGGAAGCTTGTCGCTTAACCTTTTCACGACGACGCTTTACTTCTACGTCTTCATGCAATAGATCTTGGATTCTCTCTGTTGGATGTGCACTGGCCAGATCACAAATTGAGAAATATGAGAATCATTCTGAAATTCTATATAGAAACCCAATCTGCTGGACCACGAAGAGATTACTGGACCATCAGCTATAAAAATTGTTCCAAGTCCAACTTGACTTCATATATACATGATCGAGCTGTACAGTTGATTAAGCAATGCGTCTTCTGCTCTTTCCACTCGACAAAGAACCACTGCCTGTCAACACCAATTTAATTGTCATTTGCATATCAAGAACATTCGCACATACAAGTCAAAGTAAAGCCAGGCAGAATTTTCTGAACACCTAGGAAGAGAAGAAAAAATTCCGTGTGTAGAATAATCTAATCCATGTCCAGAATCAGAACCTAAAGAAGAACGTATTGGTTAAGGAAATGGCTACAAAATAAACATTGAACCATTGAGTTTCAGAATTATAACGAGGCTACTATTCATACTTCAAAACCTATAAATAAAGAACGCAATCTGTGTCAAAAATGTGTTGCAGCATTTCCAGCGTCGACTGAATGTGAAGAACAAAGATGCATGTACACAACGTACCCAACAACTGCCATCGCAAAGACAAGACCTGCAACTTCAAGCGACATCTTCGGCCAATGTTGCCTGCCATCCACATAAACACGAAGATAATCTCAGCTCCACTCTTCCAAACCATGCTCGTGCAATTCTATCGCCCAATTCAGAACAAGCAGCTTCACAATGCACAAAACAATATCCAAAAAAAACCAGAATCTAGCTTTAAGCATAGCTATGGCCTCCAAAAACATGCCAACAGAACCCTCTTTCTCACCAACTTCATCACTCCGCAACCCTAATCCCACATGCTAAAAATTTAACAAAACATCGAAACAACCATCATACCTTTCAAAGCACGACGCATACAGAAACAATGTGAGGAAGCCAATGCCATCTCGGTAAGTCCCAAACACGAACGGATCAACACCACCAGACAAGGACGCCTTCGTGAGCACAAAATAACCTCCAAATCCAGCAGCCCCAAATATGAGAGCCGCATGCGGCCCGGCCCGGTCGATACACCTTGCAGACACCATCTTCTCTCCCAGAATTCACAAAATCCAAACTAGCACCGGCCTGCTGAAGCCCTGGAGCCCGCCTCTCGAAACCCCATCAACACGATTAGAATTTCAGGTCGTTGGGACACCGAAAAGAACTCGGAACAGAAAGTAAAGAACAAGATTACAGACTTACAGTACAGGTCCACTGGAATGGCACACGACCTGTAACCCGACTGTAACCCTTCATCCCGAAAAATTTATAGGTTTACGGTTCAGGCCTCACTGAGGATGCTCTTAGACATCCAAGACGTCGAGGAAAGAGATATGGACTGACAGAGGCAGCCCACGGTGTTAGAGGCAGTAGCTTGGGCGTGGGCTATGACCGAGCCCCAGATGTCCCAGGGTCTGGACGCCGACGGCCGAGGCGAGAAGGGGAAGAGAGGGGTTCGTGAGGGACAGAGGCGAGCGTGGTGTCTTAGACGTCCAAGGTGTTGTCCCTGGCGGAAGGAGCAGTGAGGAAAGAAAGAGAGTCCATATCAAGAAGCATACATTCGACAAGCAGTCAGGCAGGAGAGAAGTGTGAGTAGGAAAATAGGAGTTCTTAGTAAGAGTCCAAGTCGTATTACAAAAGAGGTCAGTATCAGAATGTCTAGAGTCGAGCTACAGTACCATGACCTAATACAACGACTGACTGCTCCCTGGCTGTCCCCGACCTTATACGCTACTCTTTCCCGAATGGTCTCCTAGGACTCCTACTCTGTACCGCTGTT
This sequence comes from Ceratodon purpureus, assembly GCA_014871385.1. Lineage (NCBI taxonomy): Eukaryota > Viridiplantae > Streptophyta > Bryopsida > Pseudoditrichales > Ditrichaceae > Ceratodon > Ceratodon purpureus. The sequence continues at coordinate 234,798 of CM026429.1, read as the reverse complement.
TACTCCTTTGCCGTCCCTTGACTCCAGTGTCGCTTCGAAGTCGTCTGAGGGTGTAACATTTTGCCATCTTTCGAAGATAGCAATCTGTCCTCAGATTGGTTGGGTCCTCAAGCTTTGGGGCGTCGGTGGGCCGGCCTCCGATCTGGGCGAGTTTCCTCTCTTGGTACCTGCGCGCGACGTCTGGGCGGGGCCTGATCCCCGTAGAGGGCTGCTATGGCTGCACCTACACCTCGGTGCATCAAACTGTGGTTAGACCTGGAGGTTGTAGCATGAGCATACACATCATACACTGTTTTACCCAAGGTCTTATTACATGCAGGACAGAAAACTTGATCAGCTTCCGGGTCCGTGTATCGAGCAGCAAGGTCTGGATTGTCACGAAAATATTTTTTAACCAAGCTAATTGCCGTTTCCAGCTCTTCTTCGGCATCGCTATCATCGCTGGCCTGTACTTCCAGGTTGTTCTCTTCTTCTAACCTCTTCAAAGCATCTTTGTGGAATTTTAATGGTCGGGTTTTAGGGATTACCGTGGACTGGCGGGGCGGGGGCTGCAGGGGCGACTGTGGTGGCGTATGCTCGATGTCTGAGACATGCTCTGGGATATCCACATGTTCAGCGGGGTCCACGTGCTGCAACGACGGCGGAGCTGGTTCAGACGATCCGGATGCCATGGCCGCCATAGGGGCGACTTCAGCTGATCGTGGGGGGGACTGGTATAGTGCTTTTCCCTTTCCTTGTGCGTCTTCTGTCTGCTCCATGAATCCAAGTAATTCGTTGTCCATGGCCTCCCAATCGTGATCTGATTGTTCTAGATCCAGAGCTGCAATTGCCTCATCCACGCATCGGTCTAGGAATTCCTGTGGAGGCTCAGACGTCTGACCCTGATTTCCCAAGATGCGGTACGCTATGGTGGCAATGGTGTAGGCTGCGTTCTGAATCCACCCGCTTTTGTTGACTTCGAAATTTGCCTGGGCTTGTTCCAAGGCTGCTTTCTCCTGCTGGATTTTGTCAATGTCCATGGTCGCGGTTTCCCCCAGCGGTTTGGCTGATTCGGCCATGGCTTTGCACCTAGCCAGATACTCGGAATTCTGTAATTCCAACTTCCTTGCCTTTTCTTCCAGCCACTGCTTCTCCTTGGCGAGGACGTCTGCTTGCTCCTGACTGTTGGTGAGCTCCAACTCCAGGTGAGACAGTCGTTGTCGCAGGTTGTGTAAAGCACTCTGTCCTTCATCAATTTGCCGCTGAAGGTCTGCCTTGGCGTCCGCGATTGTCTTTTGTGCCTGCTGCTGTGCTGCCTGGACTGCTTGTGCAATTTGTCGCCGTGCTCTCTCTTCTATCTCCCGGTGAGTCGCTGCCAGCCCTTCCTTCTCTTTTTCTGCTGCGTTTGCCCATTCCACCAATGACTCCAGGCTCGTCTTGATCGTTGTCACGTAACTGTTGAGTTGGCTTGTGTGAGGCCCGTGTGTGAGGTCCTTGGTGATCTCCCCCCCGGTTCCAAGCTCCAGCGATCTTGGGCGCTTGCTTCTTGGGGCGGGTGCTGCAGGGTCGGCTGGGGGCGCTAATTCGCGTTGCAGATCCAGGAAGGTGCCCATGACCGGAGCTCGCCCCGTGCGCTGGTGATACGCGATGTAGTGGCTGATGTAGGCAGAGAGAAACGGGCCAATGGGGCTGGAATATTCCGGGTTGCGACGGTGAGCACGAAGCTGCACCCGGAAATTCTCGTCCACCAGCAGTCCCCAGTTGATTTTCTCGCCATTGTCAGCCATAAACATCAAGGTAAGCTGTTCAACACTAACACTGTTGCAATTGTTCTTAAAGAAGACTTGGGACAGAATACCTCGAATGCGGGAGAACCATGGCTCGGCGAGGACCGTGCCCAGTGCGAAGACGCAGTAGCGGCCGTCTTCCAGCGGAGCAATGTGGTGAACCAATGCCGGTACATCGGGTTGGGGATGCGCGCAGTCGCTGCTCCACTTGGTAACTCCTGTGCCGTCCCAGCCGAAGAAGGCGTGGAGATAGCGGGATGAGTACTGCACCAAGACACCATTGACAACTCCGGACGGGTAAGGATCATCCTCGCTGCGCGTCCTCATGCTGTTCACGAATTGGTGACAGTGGCTGAGGCTGATTTCGCCCTTCATGTGCGTCCAGTATTTGACAAGGCCGGTGTTGGTTGTCCAGATCGTATCGGCCTTGCGCTTCCACTCCAGAATCTTGTTTGGGACATAAAACGGCGGCTCCCTCCTCCTCGCATTGGCAGCCATGGCGCTCAAACAGGTGAAGAGCTCTGGCTGGGTGACGCACAGAGGCGGCAGGGCGTGGGTGCGGCAATGTGGAGAAAACAGCGCGCAGTGGGAGGAGAGAGAGAGAGACATGCCCCTACTGGAGGCTCAGAGGAATGAGAAAAAAGGTGGCGGCTGAAGTGGCGGAGAGAAGTGACCGGACGTGGCCGTTGGTGGCGGCGGGAGCCGACAGAGATGGGATGGCAGCAAGGATGGTGGCGGTGACGTCCTAGGCCTGCGGCTTATAGGTGCTGGCGTGTCCCTAGGCTGGCCCTGCTGTCCATGGTGTTCATGATGTATGGGGATGACTTGGATTAGACTAACACGAACTTCAGGCAAACTGAGATGGGATGGCTGGGCTTGGCCATCATGGTTCTGATGATCACTATCTGAGACGTCTGGGTCGTGTTCCTGATTTGCCTCTGCTGCCAAGGTTTTGTGGATTTCACCTAGGCTCATGGGGGGGGGGGGGGGGGGGGGGGGGGGGGTGATTGCATAATTTTGTTTCTTACGTTGTTGTGTGGAATGCGTGGGATGGGCTTCCTTAGGTACACAGAGCTTGGCACAGCGTTGGCTTAGCGCCAGAACTCTTGGATGTTGAGGAGCTGGCCGGGGGGTTCAAAATGATTGCGATGGAATACTTGGGGCCTCCGTGGCAGATGCTCGCAGTGCTTGACGATGAGACCAAGGAAAGGGCTCGTGTGGCGGTGAGAGAGGCATTGGAAAAAGTCCACAAGTTACGTGTGTTTGGTTCAACCAATGCAGGCTCTGTCCACGGGGATGCTCGTGACGTGAACATCATGGTGAAGTCACACGACGAGGACTTTGATGTGAGATTTGTGGATTTCGGCTGGGCGGGCCAGGAGTGTGTGTCAACATATCCTCCTAACATGAACCACATAGACATTGCTTGGCCTGAAGGCGTAAGAGATGGAATGCCCATGCTGCAGAGACACGATATGGATGTTGTTAATTCAACCCCTGGAAGGATTTCAAATTATGATTGGAGGCGCCATGTTTGAAGCAGGTGCAGCCCTGTTGAGATTTCTCTTCCAAATCTCTTCCTCGCAGGGTCGGTTTCCTTGTAGTGTTACTGCATGGGACTTGATGCGTTCCGATCGAATGCAAGATAACTCCGCTCACAACAGAATCAAGGTTATTCGTCTTTGAAGCTCCGATTTAGTAATGTGAACAATTAAGCTAGCTGGGCCTGTTCACCTCATAGTTGTCTCCATTGTCATGATTCCTCTAGAATCATGTAATCTTGATAATTGCAAACGTTTGGACTATATGTTATTTGAACCTTTTTTGATATAATTTTCCCCCAATGTGCAATGAAATCTTCATGGGGATGATTCCAGGTTAGCATTTAGATTTGATTGGAAACTTATAATCATAGGAATTTTAAATCTTTCACACTGAAACATAATGTATGCAATCTCTTAATGTATGCAATCTCTTACCATTCCACACATAGTGGACATGTCTTGTGTATTTTTCGACATAAGAATTGACAGGTTTCAGCATGTCTTGCGAGATTTATGGATGCTTTGGTACTAAAATAGACAATTGATCCCAGTCAGCAAGCTTGCAAATGGCTCTTGAGATCGGACAACTGCTGTATCTGAATAATTTAATCTTTTAATACCTTGATCGTTGATAGTGATCACCATTAACAAGTATCTTTCATCTTCGAATCTTAAATGTGCCCTACTAAGTCCTCTCAACGTGAGATTCTGACATTGGCGTTATTGTAGTGCAGCCTTCTCATGAAATGAAATTGCTGCGCTTTGTACTTTGCAGGGTGGAAAAGGGTTGCAAGGAACCTTGGGTGTGCATTCAAAGAAGTTCTTTGGAATTCTTAATGGCATCGACGAGGAAGTATGGGATCCAGCTACAGACGTTCTTATAGACCACCAATATAGCGCCGATAACATAGACGGAAAGTTCATCAACAAGCAAAAGTTGCGGGAGCGCTTGGGTATGGCAAGTCAAGGCGATGATGAGAAAAGGCCATTGGTATGATTTTTCTATTTCTTGTCTTCCTGTCATCTCCAATTCAAATGTTTCGTCATGGCTCCATGAAGTCACATAACAAACTTGACTCAAATGTGTAGTTACAACTTGAACTGGAATGAGCAACAGTTATTAGAAACTTACACTTTTGGAAGAATGATATTTTAGCTTAAACATTCCTGCCGCTTACAGCGCATGGTAGTGAAGTTCAATACTTACCAGCAAGTCACAAATTATGCCCAACCTCAAGAGTTCGAAATATCTGTCATTCAGGTGGCATGTGTGACTAGGCTAGTCCCACAAAAAGGTGTGCATCTTATTAGACACTCCATCTACCGCACTTTGGAAAAAGGGGGCCAGTTTATTCTATTGGGATCAAGTCCCTTTCCTGACATTCAGGTAATTAAGCCTGTTAACCATCAACCTCTTTCATACTTCTGGATTTCCTTATCATCATACCATCTGCTGGGAGTCATGACTACATATTATGCACCTGAAGGCCGATGACCGCTGTATCACTTTCTAGATCGATGCAATGGATCTTATGATTTGATACCTTGTAATGAATTGCTGCGCACAATTTCCACTAATTGTGGTCTTCCTCAACAACAGCGTGAATTCGAGGACATAGCCCGTCAGTTCGAAAATCACCCCCAAATATGTCTTGTCCTGAAGTACGACAAAGCACTTTCACATGCTATCTATGCTGCAGCTGACATCTTTGTGATTCCATCTATATTCGAAAACTGACTCCACTCCGACATGACCAGTAGCTGCCGGGTCCGGTTCCGGTTCATCAATGCAGCAGCCTGAGCGCGCACGATATTCCCCCACAGAATAAACCAGGCTGCGGTCCATATCTCGGCGACTGGACCATGGCCAACTCCAACTCCCACCGTCGCCGCTCGAAATCCACCAGACTCGACCAGAATTCCAACCTCATCCAAAACGGTACGCACGATTGACAGAACCATTCCAATGCACAATCTTTCCTTATCAGAAGCCTACGTGTTCAGAAGCATCAGATACAATTCGCTCGGATTCAGATGGCCGTCTGCGGAACTGTATGCATTTTGCATAAAACCGATAATTCCCCCAACCGGGCTGTGCTTGAAACGATGAGCCGAGGGATTCGAACCTCTGCAGGAACTCCTCAGATTCGATGACTTTCTGCTCGGTACGCAAGAACAACCAGCTCCACACCAAGGGGATCAGAGTCACCTCTGAAGAGTGGGAAGGCACACACGGAATCCTCCTAAACCGTGAACCCCCCCTGAACAGACTCCGAGCCACGAAACCACCCGGCGGCAAGATCACTCTCAACATACACACGAGTGCTAGCAGCCACAAACCAACATGCACAGGAACGATCCCGCGGACATCACCTCACCATCGCCCTCACCTCCGCTCCAACCAAACCCCCAGCCGCTGTGCAGGAGAGGCTCATGCCAGACCTGGGCTTTTCTGAACGCCCGCTCCTTTTTAAAACAGCGAAGATTGAGAATATTTTGTTCCTGAGCAGTTCATCTCCCCGCGCTCGTTATCAGAGCATTACAAATCCGCACACCCAAGGTCACCCCAGCGATCCTCTACAATGCACTCCCCCCTCTGCATACACCTCACTTCCAGGTGACTGGCCTTCACATTCATGGCAACGAGACCATACCTGAAGCGACCTAGACCATTGAAGGGTCCGGGCAGGGGACCCGGGGCCCACTGGCCGGGCAGCCCCATGGAGTTTGAAAATTTTCCATTTTTTATTTTCCAAAATTATTTTCGGGGAAAATATGGAGGCTATAAAACCCAAAATCCAATGAGATCAACCCTGGGTGCCCCGCTGTCGTTGTCTTCAGTGAACCCTAACGAATTGACGGGCGACGGGTCCTACCCGGACCCGTCGCCCTCATTCAAACCCTTCTCGCTCCGCTCGATGGGTTTGAAGAAATTTATACCACCCATGTGAATTTCAGGGACCATTCGTTTTTTTTTTTTTTTTTTTTTTTAAATAAAGTTTTAAAGAAATAAAAAAATAAACAAGTAATGAAAGCTATGGCTGCCCGGTGAGAGTTGCCCCTTGCCCAATGTCGGGTCCTTCTGCCCCCGACCCCCCACTCCGCTGCGTCGGAGAGAGGAGCTCACCTCTGCTACGTTCTACCCCTCTACTTCTCCTATCTGATTTGCAGTATGAAAGGTTACCTGGAGCTCATCGAAATTGCCCCAAAGCAGGCTCACGGCAAAATCTCATACAACGACGATTCTCCTCCCTGATGCTGCGTTTGTCACAAGGAACCTATTCTGCATAATGATTATCGATCCAGTGCGTGTGCACTCCATCACTCGTGAACAGCATGTTGAAATATGAATCCTTGAAGCTGGAGCTGCGTGTGCATGGGAAGTCGCAGCAGTGGAGGCGGATCAGGTAGGGGTGCATGTGCCCTGGGGCCTATTATAGACTACAGTTTGGATCTTATTTCTCGTACATAAATCATTTAAATTTTTTGACACTGGGTAAGATGCCATGATTAGTTTGTAATATAGTTTTGAATGGAATTCATCATGGAGCAGGGTAAGTCGGTTTTTGCAGAGACTTGTGCATTATGCATCGGTCTCCTTGCCAAACAAAAGGCATTTGTATAAATTTACATGAATTTAGAAACATAAATAAAATAGTGCATCTTCTCCTCGTGCACTTCTAAATCGGATGCATGATATCAAATCTTATAAAATTACATTGCGCTCAAATTCTGTTTTTTTAATTTTTGTAATTTTTTTAATTTTTAACTTTAGAAAAAATTAAAAATTAACGTCAACATTATTATAAACTTAGAACACGTTTTTTTACAGAAAATTTTGAATAGATTGATGATGTGTTAATTTGAAAGTTTATTGGTTTACCAATGTATGGTTGCATCCACAATGTTGGTTGCTAGTGCTCTCTCCAATGCATTGCAGTTCATCACGTCTACAGGGGTCCCCATCATATATGCACAAATGGGGGTATTTTATCTCCAAAATGGTTCGGGGAATTGAACATGTAAAACAACACTTTGCAAAACCAAATTCTACACCAAAACTTGCCTGATTCTAGTCAGAAAAAGAGAAAGCGTTACGTAGACAAATTGTAATTCCTTGACCACTCACAATCACTATCATCCACTACCAAACCCGTGGAGCACTACAGATGCACCCCACGGAGAAGAGGCGGAGGTGGAGATGGTATTTTGTTTTTATTTTTATTTTTATCTTTACTTAAAAATTTACTATGATTTTTTAAAATAAAAAAAAATATATATATATATATTAAAAATTTTAAAAATAAAAAAACATGAGTGCACCAAGGTTTAGGGTTCATATCATAAAATTATACCCAAGAATACACGTAAATATGCATGAATACGTAAGACTCTCAAATATTGTGCTAAATCTAATTTGAATTGAATATATATATTCTGGTTTTAGGTTAAAAAACCCCTACATGGCACGTATTGAGAATACGCAAACGGATTTGGTGTTGAAGGATCTGCCGAATGAGTACATGTTTATCACACTTTGAGCCGAGTGCATCGATGTACACACCTCTTCCAATGAGCAGTGGGTGTGTATGTCCTTTCGTCGCCATAGTTATATTAGCATTTATGATGTATCTAGTGTGTTTTTGAAGGGCCTAGGTAACTAGGTTCACATTATCTACCACGCATGGTCTAGTAGGAGGCTCTGTGGAGATTGTTTGCTTGTAAATACCTAGCATTATTCAAAAATATGCACCACTAGATCTTATTTTTCACATTTGGTTGCTTTTGGTGGCCTCGAGGCACCAAATAAGTAATCAAGTGTGATTAAAAAAAACGACAGGACAATGTCAACCTAATTGGACATTTAAATTCCCTGTTGAGGATATTTCGGGTCGTGTTGGAACATAGCATTAAAGACTGCCGACATAGCCGAGTGCACACTTCGGCGTGCTTTCACTGAGCCCCCTTGTGCTCTGGTTATGTATGTTGGCATTAAGGCCCTCCTTGCATATCTTCAATAGAACAAGTTCATTGCATTGCCGCTCCACTTGTAGGATCCAAACTCTCTTCGAGCCACATAATTGATTTAATCGTTCATTAAACTTCGACACTAATTGGCGTCGTAGCAAAATAACAAAAATTTGAAAGTGAAGGGACACATTGCGTTTTTGGCAAGAAGAGAGGTTTTTTTTAACCAAAACAATAATTTGTCTCCATACACAACTAATTGCGCAGGCAATCTAGCATGAAACGTGGGTGCCACGGACTTTAAAACATGCAAACCATATTTTTACACGAAGGCGTGTCTATGTGATGGTCAAATTTTTAAAAATATTATGGATGTTCCATTTCATACAATATACGTTCTAAATGTTGATGTGCATCATGGTGCACACAAAATTCTGTTCTGTTGCGGACACTGAGGAATCCCTTGAGCTGATACGCGCTTTGTTTGCTCCCTTGCAAAAGAATACTAAGTGTGGAGAATATATTAGAACTCACAGACATGACAATTCATATTGGAAGGCAACTAAATCTAGACTGACATCAAGCAGAAAGTTAGTTTCCAGAGACCTGGAGACTGCATTCCTTTATCTTTGAAGTAGCTTGAGCATCACTTAGCTCATGCTTCGGGAGGAGAAGTCCATCATGGTCGAGTCTGTCGGTCTTGGACTCAAACTTGTAGGGATGTTTGATTTCGCCTTTGATCTTTGGATCACCAAGTTTGAATTCGACGTTGATTTCATAAGTTTTCAGCTTATATTTTCGCACATTCCATTTCGTACGACCATTCATCTATAATTGTTTTTGATTATTCAAATTGTGAAACCTAAAAAATGACTTTAAATATTACATGATTTCATGGAATTGTGGACTCATGGAGGTCGGTGGTTTAGGGTAAAGAATGAGTTTTTTGTTTGGAAAGGTTTCATAGAACAGTGTTTTGTCTTAGAGCTGTGTTCGTTAATTTTTTTGTTTTTTACAAAAATTAGTGTTTTTTTTTAATTAAGGCACGTATCAATTTGCAAAATGCAACGAAATTGATTGAAACTTCTTCTCTCTTGCCTTGATCACCACGTTTTTTGAGGAGTGGTTTCAGCCTTATCGAGAAAGCTCCTCAACAACGTGCACTATTCAAAATGCTAAACCTATGCCCATTGCAAGCTACTGGCTCACTTTCCATGTTCTCATGGGCCAACTTACCGTTCACCATCTAAGTTCGGCATGATCTAAATTCAGCATCGAAGACCAGACAGCACGTCATACTCCTAAATGTATATTACAAATGAGCATGGTTTGTCTGGATGTTAGTATAATGGAAGAATTTAGCCAACTCATGACCGTGGCTATGCCGTTCAGCTGTAACTTGGCATTCGAATCCCCATGGTCCTTTTCAATCCACGACTTAAAAATTTAAACACAATTTTTTCTTTTTTATCTATTTAAAAAAATAGACCAACAAAAATCGAAAAGTCAAACATATTTATCGTGATAACTGGACTGAATTTATATTGAACGAGTCATTCTAAAAATTATATTGAACGGGCATGTCCATTGGAAGAAGGGAGCGAAGGGTGCACAGATATGCATTCTTTTATCTGTTAAAAAAATACATCAGGAAAACCTAAGAATTCAAACATGAATATTTGCAATGACTATTTCCATAACAAGTTCACTGCGCGAAGGCCGCATCACAAGCATTAGCCAGAGGACCCTAAACCAAGATTTCTCAAAGGGCACTTCGCCAGAGGGCACTCAACTGCATTTGGATGCTGGGTGAGGACGGAGCCAAGCTTCAATGGAGTGGGGGGGAAAAGTTTTACTGTTGCACTGAATTTTTTTCCTAAACTTTAATACAAAATTCGATAAGTCTTTTTAATTCTTGAAGCGATTATCACTGTCAAAAATATTGCATTCACCCCAAATTTGTGCCTGGGTTGAACTATAGGGCTTTTAAAAGAAATCTAAAGTCCCACATCCCAGTGCTTTCCCCCCCCCCCAGTATTTCAAAGTTGTTTTTGACCAAAATCCCTACTTAATGTTCTTGCAATATATAAAAGGACAATTAGTTGCATGTTTGAAAGTTTTAAATTAAAAACAATGATATGTTTAAAAACATTACATAGGCTGTTATCAATAGTCTCATATTCCATAGTTACATATTTAGAAACTTGATCGAGGACCCAAATTTTTAAAAGGGGACATTCACTTTTATTTTCTGCTATTTAATTGAAATCATTAATAGAATATATGCTCCAATGCCAAAGATTTGAAAAAAGGCAAAATTCAATGAAATCAAAGTCTACCATTTTCATGTGTTCGGAAGCATGTAAAAAAATAAAAAACAAAAAAATATTGGTGAAATTAATGATCCCTGCATCTTATTTTCTTGCGTGTTAATTACAAGATGATGATTCTTGAAATTACCCGGATACCACTTACGCATGTACCGTAGCTTACTAGCAGCTTCGGCACTTGTTTGCCTGATAATTAACTGAAGTGCAGAAAATGATCAGGCACCTCAAAAAATGATATCTAAAAAGTTAGGCACTTCCGAATCTTTATTAAATATGAATTAGGCACCCATCCAACATCATAGGCATAGAATGCTCAGTTAGTTACACACGAGGAATGGAGTTGTATTCAACGATGCATGAGGGATATGTGAACTTTGAGTTGAAACAACTAGTTAGTCTTCATTTTAATAACAAGCATAGCTTTTTGCAAAAAGTCTCCAAATGACACAAAATTTGTTGGAGGTGAAAGATAGCATGATTTTAAAGCTTTTCTTGGACCGAAATATTTTCAAAAAAGTTGATTGTCTATGCACAAATGAGCTTAAAAAAAAACTATTTGGAATACATTTTGACACATGGACCTTTACGTGCTGTTTTGTCTATATCTTTTGCGTAAAAACATTTTTTGACATAAAACTTGTTGGAGATGGAAGAAGGCTTGGTTACTCAATTTTTCTTAGTCCATCGCATTTTCATATAACTCCGTCTTCTATGCTCAATCACACTCCAGAAATCTGTGTACAACACATTTCAAAAACCCCGCCAAGACTCTTGCTACTTCTTAATCCATATTCTTTGTGGAGTAGTGTAAGTGGGCTTGATAACAAAGGAGGCACCTTCTCCCCCTGTCAATCATTCATAGCTTCAAAGTGAGATATAAACCTAAACCCTGAACCCTAAACCCTGAAGAGAAGATTTTTCTCAATTCCAGGCAATGATGAATTTAAAATTCCATAGTACTAGGCAAAGCTTGCCCATAATTTCCAATATTTTAGGCATTAATTTTTAGAATTAATCTCTACCGAATCTGCTAGTAAGCTACGGTATCATAGTTTTATTCATGTTTCATAACAGACAATAAGCGATAACTTATCCAATATGAGTCCATTTTTCTGTAAATAAATTCTAATCTAACATTGCGTAATTGGATCAAATGTAGCAAATGTATACATCTCAGAATTATGGTAATAGCTTGGCTTTGGGTGGATTCCGAAACGATTTTGTTAGTGCCTGATGTTTCACTTGCAATGCACTGGCCACGTAATTATAACTTTGCAATGACTACGAATCTACACCAACATACTGGATTGCATTCATGATCTACTCCAATTCCTTGTTAAAAGAATCAACCAGTTCATTCAAAATACCACTATTTGTTACATTTTTTAATTCACTGATTTGAATGGATGTGAAAAGAAAATCTGATAAATTAGTGATAGACTTCACACCCAGGACATTCATCCACTTCAAGTGTCTAATTGCCACTTCACTCTTGGTATATGGACAATTCTTGGAATTGTAGAGTCCATAGTGCAAACGTGACTACGTAATGTGACTAACCCTTCAACAAGGGATTAGCCACATTAGTGAAGCCTAAACCTGCAAACCCTGAAAATCCCGTAATTTATTCGCATAATGTTTACACCAGACACACGAATGTGGATTGAAATTGATATCCATGCATGCGCAATGAATTGTAGACTATGTGCATCGTCCACAAAAACTATTCCTCCACAAGTTTTCTTCACATTTTTTTCCCAAGACCAAGCAGGAATGTAGGTTTATTATAATATAACGTCCATACCACACGTTCAACATGATCACGTACCTACACATCAAATAAATTTTGACCATGTTCAGTATCATGGGTGTGCATACATGAGCTATGGAGGTTAAAAGGTGTAGGTGTTCCACTTGTCTGACTCGTTCAGATAATCATTTTATCACTTCAAACAAACAAAGAAAAAAAAAAAGAAAAAAACAATGAAATTCGTTCATTTGCCAAAAAAAAAAAAAAACAATTTTCGGTAACTACATCTATGCTTTGGCAAGAACGAAGTAGTCTTTGACTTTGACGAAGAAAGAGTGAGTATAGAATGCTCAAGTGCACATAAGGTATACACACCCATGACCGATAATGAACCCATGACTGATAAGTAGGCTTCCCCATTGCAGAGCAATGGAAAACCAATAACCAATAATTGATGAACAATAGATTTATGATGCATCCTCCAATAGAATGCCTCTGTGAGTGTTATGGAGATGTTGTTGTTCACTACTCTTGTTGTTGACGGTGATGGGTAAATTTATATGTCACTCATGGATCTGGGCCACTTTTGAACAAAAAAATTTGTAGTAATTTGAATTTTACTGAATTAATTTTGAAAAAATGCTCATTCTTCATTAACCTTGTAATACTACGCACAAAAAATAACTTCTTATTGAAAACCCAAGATTTACTATGTTGAAATGCTTAAGTTATCGGTCACAGGTGTGTATACCTTAAATGCTCATTATTGCTCCACATAGGACTAAAACGTTTTCCAGGCACTGTAGCAGTAAAATAATTGGAAGGAGAAGAAAACTGGAGTCAGCAGTGAACAAGAAAAAGTAAAAGTAAAAGTAAGAGAAATGGCCAGATGAGCGTCCCAAGACCTCGACTCGAAGACCTCAACTCGAAGACCTCGACGCTACCAAGACCTCTACGCAGGAGGCAAGAATGTGTCAACTGCGGCAGGCCGAGAGATCGACGGCTGTGGGCGCTCGCTTGAGGATGATCGACGGCCGGTCATGGACACTAGTGCTGGTTTACGGTGCTGTGTGGGTTTCGAGCCACCTACCGTATACTACTAGCAGTTCCTCCATCAGCATGCAGGAATACACCTTAAGTCATGCACGTCACTGGGTGATACAAACTCTTGTCACGAAGAGACTGAGTGTCTTCTCAGGGTTACATATAATTATAGGAGGGTCTTAAACTTTGGTAATATCTACACTACCACTTAATCTCACTTATCATCAGTTAATTGGAATCGTTCTCTCAGAAACATCTGCAGTGGTATCCTTGGTAACATCAAAACTTAACCTCAGTTAACTGGGATTGTACTCTCAACACAAAACAACAAGCTTGGTTCAATTCAGCTACCTGTATGTCCTTGTGAAGAACGTGTGTTAGTATCAATCGTAATTGTAAGTCAGCTTAGATCAGTGTAATGCTTCAAACTCAAAACGTTCTGAGATTTGTAGCTCCCCGTCCCTGCAATCTTTGATTTGTGTTTTAAATTGATACATATGTCGTAGGAACTTTCTAAATACTTCTATGTTAAAAATTGTTCAAAAATTGGTCTTGAAAGCATGTGGGGGTGTTGTGAAACTTGTGCAGGTTGAGGAGCACGGGGAGCAGATGGAGGTGCAGATGGAGGTGCAGATGGAGGAGCACATGGAGGAGTGGACACTTGGTGGGAAGGGAGCAACTGGTCACGATGTTTCCATCATCTTGGTACGAAGTGGTGGCACAAAGGACCACAAGCTAGCTTGCATCCGTTTGCATTCTCGCGTGTTGAGCACTCACAGCAAGTACTTCAACACTTGCTTGAGCGAGAGATGGAACGGGCCAGCATCGAAGGCATGTAAATCATCACCGATGGAGTTTGAGCTGGAGGCTCAAACAGGGGTTGAATCCTACATCGATTGCTTCTCCCGAATGTACTCGCCATTTCAGAGCTTTGAAGGCGTCGAACAGGCTCTGGAGACTCTGAAAGTGGCTTCACAGGTATATTGTGAAGAGGTCATGGAACGTATCTCTCTCTACTTGTCATGCACGCGCTGGAGCGAGGAAGATGATATAAGGGTTCGAGAGTATGCTGCTTCCCCAGACTTCCCCCGCATGCATCTCAAAGACCTGGTTGCCAGGCTGGGGATGGATGCGAGCAAGGAGCAGCTGTGTGACGGCATTCGAGAGTGCACTCGCGCCGTGTTCAGAGCGTGCCGTGAAAAGGGAGAGCAGTTTCCAGTATTTCTGGAGGGCATCGGATCACGCGATCGCCAGTTCAGAATTTTCCAGGATGGTTATCGGAGTTGTCAACGACGAGGCCAAGAAGATGTTTGTCGATATTGCTAATGAATGGAATGGAAAGAGTCCTGAGATCGACAGAAATGAGGTTTCAACAGATCACAAGCTGAGAGCAATGAAGTGGATATTGGAGTCATTGGTGGAGGAAGGTGTGGCTGAGGAACTAGTGCGTGGCATAGTCCACAGCGATGCGATTCCAAAATATGCAGATGGAGTTCATGCAATTCGTAAGATGTGTGGAAATTGTGTGCCAGATCTTTCGAAGGTTGTTCTTAGGATGTACAAAGAGGTGTCAGCTGGACGGCTGTTGCTGAGATCTTCAGAACGACTTGCACTCCTAGAGAATTGGTATTATGAGCGATATCCTCCATGGAAAGAGTTCGAAGAAGCAGCTGCGGAGTTGGTTCTGACGTTGCCCTTGGAGGAGCAGGCCAAGTTGGCCGGGAAATCTCTAGGAGATAAAGTGCGTGCTTGTATGAGTAAGGTCTCTCTGGGTACAACGGTATCGAGGTTACAAGATGTTTCGGTCTGTAATGTATACAACGTCCACGGGGACAGCATGTGACTGCATTTCCGGTTTTGCTCAGATGGTGTCTCAAAGGGTCATCGTAATTCAAGGTAATTTCTGCTCAGACTCCTCTGTTCAATCAAGATTGACTGAGTTTTCTTTGCCGAATGTGCCAAGTCTGCACCACATATCAGGAGACGAGAATTGAGTGTGTCAATTCAGAAGTTACTCTGCCGATCATGTGCACCTCCGGAATTAAGGTCTGACGTCGAACATAATGAGACATTACCAGCCGCATTTTAGCATGCAGGGTACTTGTCTTAATTTGCTGCAGACACACTGGTGGAGTGCTCACCATGCTGCACGAGTGGGATGTTTGTAGTGCTCAACATGCTGCAGGAGGTCGATCTCAGACCGAAGTTGCTGATCCAGAACTAGTACTAGTCCTTTCGATATATCCCAGCTAGCTGCTGATCATATTTACACTACGGATTTGGTGTGGTGCCACCAAGTTCATAGAAGAAGTTGGGCGACTTGTGTAGCTGTAAAATTTGTTTTTTATGAAAAAATGGTAAAATTTATTTTTTCATTGAATTTTACCATTTTCATGTGTTCGGAAGCATGTAAAAAAATAAAAAACAAAGAAATATCGGTGAAATTAATGATGCCTACATCTTATTTTCTTGCGGATACCACTTACGCATGTACCGTAGCTTACTAGCAGCTTTGCCTGATAATTAATTGAAGTACAGAAAATGATCAGGCGCCTCAAAAAATGATATCTAAAAAGTTAGGCACTTTCGAATCTTTATTGAATATGAATTAGGCACTCATCCAACATCAAAGGCATAAAATGCTCAGTCAGTTACACACGAGGAATGGAGTTGTATTCAACGATGCATGAGGGATATGTGAACTTTGAGTTGAAACAACTAGTTAGTCTTCATTTTAATAACAAGCATAGCTTTTTCAAAAAGTCTCCAAATGACACAAAATTTGTTGGAGGTGAAAGATAGCATGATTTTAAAGCTTTTCTTGGACTGATATTTTTTCAAAAAAGTTGATTTTCTATGCACAAATGAGCTTTAAAAAACTGTTTGGGATACATTTTGACACATGGACCTTTACGTGCTGTTTTGTCTATATCTTTTGTGCAAAAACATTTTTTGACATAAAACTTGTTGGAGATGGAAGAAGGCTTGGTTACTCAACTTTTCTTAGTTCATCGCATTTTCATATATCTTCATCTTCTATGCTCAATCACACTCCAAAACTCTGTGTCCAAAACTCTGTGTACAACACATTTCAAAAAACCCGCCTAGAGTCTTGCTACTTCTTAATCCATATTCTTTGTGGAGTAGTGTAAGTGGGCTTGATAACAAAGGAAGCACCTTCTCCCCTTGTCAATCATTCATAGCTTCATAGCCCAATCACAGTCTAACACCCCCATGTACATCCATGACCTAGGTACAATAAAATTCTGAAGGGACGTAAAAGTCACTAAGCAGCTAATATGTACATGATATTAGTAGCTTCACAAATTAGCGAGATCTGTGGTAACATTACTAATAAGCGAACAGGGTTCCGAATTTTGAATCCGAAATGTTACTAGTTTAAACAAAAAAAAAAATGTAAAATCCATTTATGTTGCTTATAAGAAGACGGACGAGGAATCAGTAATTACCGTGAGCACTAACATTGTATACGCAAGCTATGATAGGGGACAACTAGCCCCGTTTCAATGCAACGACCATGCCCTTCCAGGATATGTGTGTCCTAGTAAACATCACCATGCAGTGGTCGTTTTGAATGCACCACATCGACATTTTACTCACGAATATCTCCACAGCGGCACTCAAGATCGTGCTGCATACTGAAGAAATCACATTCCGGAACTTCTCCCGTGGCTGGAGCACGCACGCGACCATCATTCATGGCCTGGGAACCTGCGTGATCACTACTCACAGAGGATCAGTCAGTGAGAAACACGAACATGGAGTAAGATGGGATCGATAAAGTTCAGTCCTACTCCTAATCACAATTCCTACAGGTGCCTGTGGTTACAAGCGTAGCCAGCACAGAGCAGACCCGTTAATTTCGGATGGAGGATGCGAATTCTGTGCGACAGCTTCGTCAAGCAAGGTCAAGATCTATTCGAAATGTCCCATCTGAGAGCTTTAACTTTTTTAAAAGGTGTAAAGAAGGTTTAGGGTTTAGCAAACCCGAGGCCATAACGAGTACGACAAGGATTGCTGAACAGGGTCAGTTAGATGAAGTGTTTGGCGAACTATTTTTTCTTGCGTAGTTTATGCAACATGCTTAAACTGGGTCTCGTTGCAGTTCATGTTCCAGAATGACTGTAAAATGGGTGCCTACTACGTAGGAAAAAAAACGTTCTCTTTAGTAGCCTGCGGAACGTGTATGGATCAATCCAAAAAAAAAAAAAACATGGAACGGTGTCCTGGTGTAAGACGGGTTCAGGGTGAAGATCATATCATGATGTTTGTCCCCAAATTCCTTGCACACTCGGATACCTTTGTACGCATCTCCCTTTGTGCAGGCTGATAAGTACATACCTTTCACCATACATGCTTTGAGATTGACTATTGTATGGGGCCAGACGAGGAGAGCTTCTCAGAGTGCGTCACCGGGAAAGTGCATAGCCTCTCATCGACGGATCGGAATTCATAAAAGAGACTGGAGCTCGTCAATGGTTGGGGATGCAAGCTGAGATTCATGCAGGGCTGAATGAGATGTACAGTTTAGGATGGTGTATTGTTACTCCTCTGTTGACGAAAACTATAGAGTCTCACATGGATTTCTCATGACTTTTTCAATGTCCACGAGCATAACATTTACAGAATGATAATTTGCAACGTATAATCTTCTTATCACATTACCCTCATACCGAGATGCTAAATATTCACAAATCCACAATTTCATCGGCAACTACAAAAGGCTACAACAACCTAACCCTATGGCAACCTGGGAATCATATCCAAACTACTGGTGACTAGCATTCGAGCTTACCACTGGCATAAACACATCCTTGAAGAAATCCTCACGAATTGTCTCGATTGACAACTGTAAATCGCCACCACAATTATTCACCTCTCAACAGCTCCTTTAAACCCAAGCAAACTGTCATACGCCTCAAGAACCAGTAACTACATCATTTCAGAAAGTTATGTGATTACTGAGCCTGCCATAATAATTACGTAATCGTATCTTTTTCTTTGTTGACATGCTCCAACTTCCGCTGCAATGTTGATACTTCTTTCGCTACGCTCTTGGTCTCAGATACCCGCATAATTCCAAGGACCAATTAGCTCAGACGATTTCAATTTCTTTGACTGCACTGATTAAGATAGAAAGAAACAAGTGAAATCGCCAAATGAACACTCAAGACAAAAACAGAAAAATAGAATCTAGGAGAAATATGCCGGACCTGCCGCAAATACTTCTCATTGAGTAGTCGAGGCTTTTCATTGCAGTTTCTATCTGTTCCGTCACAAGCATTGCTTTCACCTCCTTCACTTCCTTCCTTGTTGCTCTCGCTATCATAGCCATTTATCCAAAAGCAACATGTCATTGTGCAGTCGTAAGAATCCTGCACATCCACAGCAACCTCACAATTTTTTCAAAACCCTGAAACAGGAGCAAGAGTCAATGATTGAAAATAGCATACGTTAATGTGCAATGTTCAGCTTACCCTTATTGGTTGCTTCATCATCAACTTTCAAAGACCTATTAGAAGCAACCTCTAGTTCACCAATATTTAGACACAGAATATGTTCAGAACTGTGTAGTCATCTTCACCTGGATTCAGACACATAATATGTTCATAATCATGTTCGTAACAGATATATGGACAGGTGTACGGTACTACGCCAAGAAACAATGTTATATGTACTCAACATGGACTAAATGTGGACCCAGTCACTTTTGGAAATGACAATAAATGGGTGACTTTGGGAACCGCATTATCTTGACCTATATTTATTTTCTGGAATGGTTCAATCAACACTTTGACAGAATTTGGGAGAATTTAAGTGAGAAGTGAACCATAGTACGTAAAGCCTCGCAATCTCCCTCGAGCACGCGATTATCAATTGCTGCCTCTTTGAAATTGTGGCTAATATCCTGGAACCTTAGTACCGTGTTATTTCTAGCTCTCGATTGTGCGACCCGCATTTCCAGCTTACTCAAATGAACTTGCTTTCTCCTGCGTGATCGCTGTGCTGTTTCGTTTGTTCAAAAGCATCCTATGTCACCACATGAAGAACTGGTACATATTAGCAAGGGAATCTAAGTTTTGAAATACTTGAAAGAAAATTCAGATTATTCTAGGTCTTGACTGTACTATTTATCAATGAATTGTTATGTTGCTTACCTCTTTTTGCGTTTCATATCACCCGGTGCTGCCTCACCATCCTGGTACTCGTGATCTTCATCCTCAGAGCCTTCTGAACCACTGGTGATGGGTCGGGACTTTCCCACCTCTACCTCAGACTTTCAGGAAAGGTCAGCGATGCCAGCTGGTGATGCTCTTCCTTTCGGAGGCTTTGGTGTTCCTGTACAATTACCAGATGTTAATGAGCGCCTTAATTTCTAGTGTAAAGCTTCATTTCACACGATCTCTTCAATCAAAACTAGTAACAACATCATCTGAGAATTATCAAAGCACACGAAACAAGGAGCATCAAATGACAGGCAAAAGGATTCTGTTTTTTAGTGAGCGTGACCACGTCTCTGAATTTTTGACTCACTATTGTGGCTCGTACACCATTTGCTTCTTCTGCTCCTCTTGCGTTCACATAATGCCAGCATTCCAGAATCAGTATCCACGCTTCATCAGTCCTCCATATCCTCTTACTCTAATTCAATTGAGCTTATTCTAATTCAATTCATTAAATACATGATACATAGTCACATCTAACCCGGGAGAAATTTCCTTGTATAGCTTGTGAATGTCAAAGAATTATACTGGGTAAAATCTGTTGGCTCAAGATGTCTGAAACTTGGATTGAAAATCATCCACAACAAAACTCAGGTCAAAATTCAAAAAGGCACTGACGGCCTGACGACCTCAGAGGCTCAGTAGCACATATCATGCCAGGCTTTCTACACGGCCTCATTTCTGAAACGGGATCTTTTACGCTGTGACTGCCACGCATTAAACCCCACTGATTGATCAGTAAGGAGTCCGCAGGATTTCACCAAGTTCATCTGCGACTCATACTTTGTAAGATATTTGCACAATACTATGGTGACACTAATGTGACACCCAAATGATGCTCAAGTGGATAACTTGAAAAATGAACAAGATTGCTTCCCAGGAAGCTTAACTCTCATGTTCCTCGATTCATCGGCAGCTCTACGAGATGGCATACCCTAAACCTTGGCTTGGGAATTGTTCACCCAACTTAACGAAACGAAGCTCTAGTTTCTCCCATATCTTAGTCACCAGGTTAAACATAACAAACCTCTCACCGCTCGCAATCATCTCCTCATCGTCGATCCCCCACGCATAGATAAGAATCCACTCCTTGCTGTAGCTCGCGAGGATCTGCACAACACGGTGATCCACGGGCGGATTGCCCTCCTCTTAGAAAAACCACGAGTAGAGCTCACCTGGCATGGTATCGACTTCCGTCTAGTCCTCCACAGCCAAATACCCGAGTCATTGTGTCTGATGCACACGCCATCTCAAAAAAATCTTTAGAAACTCTAAAATACAAAACTATTGCCACTAACCAAGAAAAAAGGTGTAGAATGGAGTACTCCCGCTGCAACCTAGCATGTAAACTCCATCCACTACAAAAACATGACCGAGAGCCACCGATCACGGAAGAAAACCAAGACCCAAAACTACAAACTCCATGGCAACACACTGATCTCTTACGATTAATCAAAGACCACAATTCTGCAATAACACCAAATCCTAGCGATGAAAAAGAGAAAACCCACATGCATCACCACATAACCATACATCACCAAACATCACCAAGCATCGCCACACATCACAATGCGTCATAGAACAATAGGAGGGTAAAGATCCATGAGAAGCAAGAGATGGGTACCTCCGACACTGTTGCAAATCACATGAGCTCCTTCGCTTCCACAG
The DNA here is from genome assembly GCA_014871385.1 of Ceratodon purpureus. NCBI lineage: Eukaryota > Viridiplantae > Streptophyta > Bryopsida > Pseudoditrichales > Ditrichaceae > Ceratodon > Ceratodon purpureus. The sequence goes on along the minus strand of CM026429.1, from coordinate 213,483 downwards.
AATTTGGATTGAGAAGACACACAACCTACAAAAACCCACGAATCCCTGAATTCCACATCTTCGTTTTGGTGGATCCGTAGATTATAGGCAAAAGTTCACTGCAGGGACAGTGGAGGCAAATATCGAGTACTCGATATGATCCTGACACGTCGCCCGATACACTTCCGTTGAAGATTTCCAAATATGAATGACAAGGAAGTTGTGTCTGTGCAGAGGTTCGGCGTTCACAACATCTTTGTATTCCGTAAGTTTCGTGAATAATTCCTTTTGTGTACATATGACAGAAAGTACTGCCAAAAGTATTTGGACATTTGCTGCTGGTGATCTCTAGATTTGAGAGAGGACTTGCAGATAAGAAGATTTTCAGAATCGAAGTGAATTGCCACGGATTAAGAACATCATTCAAGGTGTCCATGCCGTGACATGAATGTGCACTTGAGGCCCAAAGTTACTGAATTGTTTCCAAGTCATTCAGGAAGTCATTCAGGACAAAAAGTGGACATGAAGTCATTTACCGCATTGGCTCAAAAGACACAATTGCTACGAAGTGCAGGAGGCTTTTCAAACCCATCGAGCGGAGCGAGAAGGGTTTGAACAAAGGGCGACGGGTCCGGTAGGACCCGTCGCCCGTCAAGTCTTAGGGTTCACTCAAGACGACGATCATGGGGTAGCTAGGGTTGATCTCATTGGTTTTTTGGTTTTATGGCCCGTATGTTCATCCGGGTAGTGATGAAAGATAAATAAATCTCAAATCTATCGAAATCAAAAAAAATAAAATCGGCTTGCAAGAAATACCTATTGTTCAAGTTCATTCATCAAAGAATACTCACTTGATCCATTTAATCAAGTTCGTTCTCTCATCGTTAGAAAATCATGAATGTAATAGTTGAATTTATAAAATCCAAAATCAAGACGCTCGTATGGTGATGTTTACTATCATATCATTCGGCAATCAAAAAATGAAGAAAATAAGTAAATGAATTGAGTGGGTTCCATAGGTTCTAGCTTCACCGTGGCAGTTTGGTTCTGGTTCATCATGAAGTATACACAGACAAAATCTCAGAGGTAGAAGACATATCTACTATGGCTGCCCAAATTGCCCGCCCAGCATCTATTTGCACTTTGGGTACCATAACTATTTTTCTGAAATGTCTGATTGAAAAAAAATAAAAAAATAAAACATCATATTCCCTCAAAGTCCTTGTAAGATTTGTGTGTGTCATGCTCCCACCATCGATAGACCTTCCCCATGTTCTCATGTATTCCGTAGTATTTGTTCATCATATCAACCTCAAAAAAGCCTTTTTCTCGACACTGACTTTCATCTTTTCATACCTAGTTTTCCTTCTTCATTGGCCTTTCTGTTTAGAGCTTTCCATCTCTATAACTTACTTTACCTTTTTTCATGAGTGGAGGACGACTCCGTCCTCAGCTTCATACATTATGATCTTCCAAACAGTGATGAGTTACAATCGAAAATTTCTCGTACACACGCATGGATATGCTAGGTACTAGATCCTACGGTTTAGATTCTTTAAAATACGTTTGAATTTATCATAATTCTACCTTAAACTAAAACAGGGCAGAATTGGGGCAAGGTTTGGGATCTCATTGCCAAAAACTTGGGGGTAAATGATAAATACAAGAATTTACCACATACGCATATTTTGAATCACAAAAAAAATTTAAAAACGGAGGAAGAATGGAAGTGTAAAAAACCCAAGAGTTCAAGTCCAAGGAATGAAGAATGGCGTTTTTTTATTTTTTTTAATAAAATAAAAATAAAAATAAAAAAATAAAACAACTGAAATGACATTTTGACACATTCAAAATGTGCCAATATAAAACGGACGATATAAGATTCTTGTGCCTAGTTGATATGGATGAAGCTTGAGCATCACCAATTTCTCCAAACAAATACAAAGCCAACTTTGCACAAAAAAATTCATAATTCATAATTCATGATTCATAATTCATAATTCAAAATTCAAAATTCAAGATTCAGAATTCAAAAATTCAAAAATTAAAACAAAGATTTAAAAATTTAAAAAAGATAAAATAAAAAAATATTTTTGTTTTAAAAAAAAAATCAAAAAAAAAATTTAAATAGTAATGGATGTCAGGAATATAAATAAAGATTCCAAACGAAGACTACCAAATGGAAGATATGGAGAGAACAAACTCAATAATCGCAAAGGAGAACATGGATAATATCCATGCAGCTTTTATACCTTATTTTTAATAGATGGCTGAGAGCATAATAAAGTGGACCGTAAAGTGCAAAATGTGACCACTAAGAAGTGAATATGAAGTGTGTTGTTTTTTTAAAAAGGTGATTTTGAGCATTTTGGTGTGGTTTTTGAGCATTTTAGTCACTTTCTAGGGTGTCTTAATGTATCATACACGCATCTTCACAGAAATAACATCCTCAGTTGAAGCGCATTGATCACCATCAACCATACCTCGTTGATTTTGAACAGCACACCTGAGACACCACGTAACCATGTATCTGCTGACCTGGTTCCAGAGCTCTCCATAGTTTGCATGTTATGCTCATCGGGCAGGTGCACTGGAATTGAAGCCGTGGGACCTGCGTAGGAGCAATGCCGAGTGGAATATCAAGCCATAGGGCACGGAAATGGCTGATATTCACAGTACTTGTCTTTATGCCTGGCCCTCTTAGTGCACTTCAGCATTGCGTTGCAACCATGGCAAGCATGCTTGCATTTACCTGTAAACAATCGATCACCTTCTAAATCAAGAAATTAAACATTTGCTGTAAATAAACTGTTGTCCTCAAGAGATGTGTTTGTTTTGTTTTGTTTTTTTTACTTTTTTATTTTGAAATCTATTAATTTAAAGTACAACGTTCGATGAAATTGAACTCACTAAAAGCACTGCTCAAGTCACCTTCTTAAAAAACAATTTTGCGGTAGTTTTTGAACCCTAAACCGATTAAAGGATATATGAATTGGCTATTTTAAAAAATGACTCTTATACATGCAGAGGGCACCACTTAATTAAAGATGATTTACTGACAGTTTCTAATTCTTTTAAACCTATATTTTCCAAATGACTTCATTCACTTTGCTGGGTTTAAATCTTTAAAAAAATAAAAAATAAAAAATAAAAAAACTTTGAAGTGTCTATTTTCCACAAAAATTTTCCAAGTTGTGGGAAAAACAAGCTAAGAATCCATGTTAGCAAAAAAATAAAAATAAAATAAAAATAAAAAAATAAACAATAAAAAAAATAAGTGTATTCAATGACATCTCGCCGCTAGCTTTTGTACAACAAAAACACAAGAGGGAAATAAAATAATAATGACGGTGTGTGGCCTTCCTAGGGCTCTTCTTATTGATTGCTCCAAGAACGTTACCTTCAGAGTCCTCAAAATGGTGACACAAAAGGATTAATTGTTCAGAACTTATTCCTCTATTATACTCGACTTTAAGACACCTCATGAGTTGTATATCGGCCCTGCCGTAGGGACAAGGTCTACAACAACTAGTGGATGCAGAACAAGATGTGTAATTGATTTCATCGGTTGAAACGCAATCCTTGACCGCGTCCCCACGCGGCATTGGACGCTTGAAAATACCTCGATACAAAAGCATCACCAATTTTCTTTCGATCATGCGTGTCTATTTGCATTGCTCGTGGAAGCCACTCCATTCGTTGTGCGGTCTTGGGTGAATTTTTTAAATGTAGGTTTGTTCACACATCCTTCTCGCGTGCGCATGGAGCCTAATTTGGAGTAGCTCTTGCGGTGATTTTATAGGTCTCCGTGCTGAGTTCACATGACTTTTTGCGTACGAATTCAATAGGAACCTGCTCTGAAGTAGTATAAACGAAGCCACCATGACACAAAATGGCATTGTGTCCACACCATCACCATCCAACAAAACATCCCATGCAAGCTACCAGTGGACAGACCAATTACACCACTCCATTCGTTGTGCGGTCTTGGGTGAATTTTTTTAAATGTAGGCATACTTTTAGATAACCTTCACGAAACTTTGGTTTGATGTGACGCTGGAGCAAATGAGGGTGGATGGGAAGGAAGATCAATGAAGTTAGGGAGAAATGGCAGATGAAATGTCCGTTTATCTCTACATATTATGTCGCATATTACGTGTCCGTTTATCACTACAGCTTTTTTTTTTTTTTTTAAATCTTCAATTTTTAGTTTTATTTTTTATTCGTTTAAAATTATCATGTTCTATTTTTAAGAAATTGCACTTCTCTTAGGTGGCCTTTTTATTTCCCCTATATTTCGGCACGTCGTGATGGAGTTATAATTTGAGGATATACGACAGTGGATCTCTGAGGGATGAAGCTAGAGGCATCAGAGATGACGATCTAGTGCTCGAGAGAGGTATTTTTTGAAGTAACCGCAAAGGTGGATCATAAAAATGTTGATGAAAAAAAAATTAAAATAAAAAAAATCCCAGGGTTTATTATTGTATTTAGCATGGTTGCCTACGATGCGCACCCGTAATGATAAAAAAAATAAAAAAATCCGCTTTGAACATGATCATCAATATTAACGTGCATTTTGCATTTAAATGCCAGTGGTTGTTTTTTGGATTTTGCAATTCTCAAAGACCATCTGTTTGTATTGAAACTACATACAATTGATGAATGTTCATGTGCCATCTTTCACTATGCAGGAGCTTTGTGTTGGAATCGTGGACAGCATGCTTGCACTGATATTTTTTATGCTTGCATTGGCGGGGAAGACAATGTTATATTTATTTGCAACAGAACAAAGACACTCAAAACAGAGCGGGAGCATTAATTTGTGTTGGCGAACGACTGCAATTCCATGCTTCCATAAGCCATTAAATTTGGAATCATGCCGGAGTATTTTGAGGCTTTCCCTCTCTGGTTGGTATAGGATCCCACACAATCCCGTGATGCGCATCGTGGTAGGCATAGGAGTTTTGGTTATCATAGACATTTTCAAGGGTTTTTTTCTTGGAAGTAACCACGTGTGTTTGGATTCTTCATCACTTTGAGCCTTCTTCACATCTTTAGGAAGCACTCCACTGAAAAAGGTTCAAATGAACGCATCATCTTTGCGAGAAGCGCCCATATGGACAAAGATGGTGGGACAATGTTGCCATTGTGATATGCCAAGGGTTTAATCTCTATGTTATCACTCAAAGGGCATTGAAGTTACCACGCATGAGGCAATAAATAAAGTCACAGTGGGTTGATCATTGCAACATGTTGCTATAGATTTTTTTTTTTTCTTCATGCTTATGGTATATACGAGAGGAGTGGCTTCCTTGCATGGGTGAGTGGAATCCTTGAGGGCAAGCGGAGCAATCAATGCGAGCAAGGCTATTTAAGGCAATTGATGGCGCTCGTCGTTTTTGTGTCTTTTTTTTACCTACCGTCACGGCTTGAAGTAGGAGATTAGTTGTTTTTCAATTTTTTTTTTTTTTAAAATTGCAAATGCTGGTGGTTTTGATTTTGGTTGTTGGCCATAGCCCGATGCTCAGATTGGGGTCTAGTTGCCGCAGAAAGATTGTGTCAAACAAAATCTCTCTAATCTGGACTGGCTGTGAATACAATGGAAGAATTAAAAGGTGCATCTCTAAATGTGGACATTACCAAGAAAAATTTGGTCAATTTTGACAAATGAGTAGTTCATTCTATGCGTTTTTTCAAGAGGAATCCAGTGATGTAAAAATTGTTGCGAAATAAGTTGATATGCAAAAGTTATGAGTGAAAAACTAGTGATGGAGGTCACTTGGGCAGCAGACTTCGGAGGACGATATCTTTGTGAGTATAGCTTCAATTGGAGAGTACGAGTAGTCTAAATTAAGGTATTCAACGGTATATCGCTCGAAGGAGAATCTGCTACGAATTCATTACTTTGGTCCATACCACGGTTTGAGGATCGAAACGCATCGCTCCATATGAGGAGGTATTCAACGCTATAAAGTACGTTTTACCTAGGTTTTTCAATCAAAAGTTGAGAGCAAAAATGTGATTCTGTATTTAAAGGACCATAATACTTCAAATGGGTTTTTTCGTTGTCAAATCTTACTCAATTTCTGCAAATGCATAGTGAAATTTTAGCGCTCTGAGAAGGCGCTTCCAATGAGCCATCACCTATTGTAAAATTGGAAGTTTTGCAAAACTTATGATCAAAAAACTAACCTGCCTAGTGTTTTGACTCGGAGGACTCGCATGCGGCATTACGCCATTTTCATTTATTTTATTTTTTTGTCCCTTGTAGATATTGGGCTCTAATTTATTGCACATGGCTGCCAATAGGATTTATGTCATCAGATATGATTTTCCACGCAACCAGGCCGAGGACTTCATTAGAAACATCGACGTGCATTTCAAATATGAATTCAATCGAACCTTCATCTTGTTAATGTTTGTTTGTATTTACAGTACTTGCAATTGGTTCTGTATGGTACCACAAATGTAATCGTTGGTCTGGATTTTTATTCATTTTATTCAATACTGTTGAGTGGTTTACAACGTATACTCTGAACCTTTCAGTGAAGAGAATGTCACAATGAAAACTTTAAATTTTTAAAGTATAAGTTCAAAATGCAAAAAAATAAATAAAAAATAAACAATCGAATTGAAATTTTGAATTTTGTAAAAAAAAACTTTAAAAAAAAAAAACATGTTACGCAAAATTAAAAATAAGAATATTAGAATACGAAGGTCTAGTATTTTCATACACGATCCGCAAAAGTTAAAGTCCAATTATTAATGAATACCAAAAGCTTCAAACTAGTATTTATTTATTTAATATTAAAAAATACTTATTAAAGAGGTTAATGCATGAATTTACATCTCACTTCCATACTTGGTTGTAATTAGTTCATCAAAACATCAATTTTTTATTTTTTTTAGCAATGAACATTAACAATAGCTTATAAAAATCAAAGACATCAGATCTTTAAATTTTTAATGATAATGAATATAATGGCAGAATTATATACATTTTATATGCACTATATAATATTTTATTTTATTTTTATAATGGACATTTAGTAATGAAATAATGCACTAACTTACGTGTACATTCTGAGCAATTGTCAAGAAATCCATGATCCTGCAAGACCATAATAAAGTATAGATAGCACTTTCAAACAATAATGAGTGCAAAGATTGTTTTAAAGAGACTGGAACAGGCCTGTGTATGAATTGCAAATTGGAATCAGAGTAAACCAAAATAACATGCTCGACGATAAAACTATGTGGGAACAAAGTGGGAAAGACTTCAAATGGATATGACGAATTAATAATCAAAATAATATTCTACTGTTGTAATAAAAAAATAAACAATTGACATAATCCATGACTACTTCCGAATCTCGCATAGAAATCCATGAAATTGGACGTTCATAGGGTCTGCCTGACATTTAGTAACAACACATGGGAGTTGTCCATTTGGAAGTGTTGCATTTATTTTTAGAAATGAGTAAACGGTACTAGACATTAAAAATGGAAATCATTTCATTACTTTCTCTATTTTGTTTTGTACGCGATTCGTAATACTCGTATACAATTTTGTTTTTGATGATGGCCAATTCGTTCATTTGTGCCTTACGTATATTAAGAACTTTTATTTAAATTATTTTACATTAAAACTTCATAATTAGGATATGAACTTAATGTTCTCTATTATTCGGATCTGTAACGTTGTACATTAATGATGGCATAAATGTAAAAGTAATATTACATTACTTTAATAATTACATTTCCATATCAGAATGCTATCCATTCAAACTCCGATAAGACCAGATCACGTCAGCATCAACTCATCAAGCGTGAACAATATGTTCTCGACAATTTAAGAATGTAAACGTGTGAATGATTCTTCGGTTAACCCCTGAAGTTCTTTGACTATGTTTTCACCCCAAACCCGCCATTTCCGATGTGGAAAGCATGACCGACTAAAAGGTGATTCGTTTTTAATTCTTACTGTCGGATCTGCAACAAGATTATCGTCATAGATGGTTGCAATTCATTTCATCATGACTGATCTCAAAGATGTCAACGTCGGGTATTTATAGATATGATCTGACAGGTCACAGACGTATTTAACATGGTTGCCAGAATTGCCCACCGACCAGGAAATTCCACTTCCGGGACCATACGCATGTTCCAAAATAGACTAGTGAATGTATTCATCCTTCAGAAATACAATCCGCACCCAGTCGAAGGGAGGGTGAAGAAATTCGGGGCTGAACCTAGGTTTATGATTCAGGGTGATTCTCCCCATGCTTCCGGGACCATGCCCCATGGCCCATCCCACATCAAGGCCCACGACCCCTCAGCCCGAGCCCGAGCCCCTCCCAATCCCCTTCCCCCAACCCGAGCATCCGCGAGCTCCTGCCGGTGTGGCTGTGGCTTAACACAGGCGCTCATCTTCGCCTCCGCTGCCGTATGCTTCTGCTGTATGCATCCCAGCGAAGTTCACTGCCTGGGCGCAGAGGCTGGCGAGGCTGACTACTACGTCCACCCCTTGAGGAGCCACGAGGAGTCAGGAGGAGCGCACTCTCGGACGTCAACCACCAAATGCCCTCGGTGCGTTTCTCTCACGTTTCTTATGTAGGATTCGGTGCTTGGAGACCTGTAAGCCGTGATTCGTGATTAGGGGTTCTGTTTTTGGGAGGGGGGATTGGTGCATTCTACATACGAGAGCCCGAGAGAGTACTGGTTTCCGTCCCGATGGGCGATTTGGCTCTGAGTTGAGATGCGATGCGTTCCTTTCAGTTTTTAGGGCTTTGGGAATACCTCACCGCGGTCTTGGAGAGACCTGGGTAGAGGGAGAGAGAGACAGTGGGTGGGAGAGAGAGAGAGAGAGGGATTTCGCTGCTGTCGTCTTAGGTCATTGATGTTGGAGGTCAGATGAAATTACTTGTGTTCTTTTGAGGTTATCGGTGAGATGAAGTGACCCCTGCGTTTATTTGAGGTTTTCGGATCAATTGTTTCGGTGGAATCTTGGGGAGTGACCCCTTTTCCCCTAAACATAGGGTTTGTTTCGGTGCCCTGATCCATGGTGCAAGGTCACCGTAGTCTTTGATTGTGCAATGCTGCTCTCCTCCACGCCATGGCAGATGTTCGGATAGTTTTAGTTGCTGTCAGTTTTTTCCGCTTATTTGATCTTCTGTTCCTTCGGCTCTGTTCATTGTTGAGTGGATGCTAGTTTCGCTGGGGTTCTGGGACACGAGACATTGTTATTTTCACGATTGCGCTATTCATACTTTTTTGGCTTTATCGTGATTTGGGGCGGTTTATAATGATTTGTAGTTCATTGGCTTGTTGATGACTGGATCAGAGATACGAAGGGCGGATCAGGGACGGATATGCTGGAATTACTCGAAATACTGATCATTTCATGGAAAAGCCGAGGCGTGAGCACGGAGTTGTTCACAAGCGGACCCTGAACCCTATGAGGAATCCCGAGATGAACCCAGGTCACAGGTACTGGAACAGTGCCAGTGTCCTTCTCCTGGACCGGTCTCACAGATGCTGTCAACGCAGGGCTGGTCACATTTGTGCATTTATGCTCTTCACGAAGTTGATCTGGAGTTGGATGCAATGGTCGTATGACGATCGTCTGATATTATGGCCCTTGAGCTGCAGATCGATCCAATGGTTTCGGTGTTGGACTCCTAGCCGGTGTAGGGGCTTCATTCGTCCCTGCTTCCTGGAGAACTGGTTGCGAGGTTTTGGGTCTCTTGGAGGTCTTCGATGGGGCTGCCTGAGAATTTATCCATTGCTTTATCTTGGGTCTTCTGCACGTCTTGACGAAGCCGCTGCTGACAGCCTTTTCGTTGTGGACGAGTTCGTTTTTTTGTGAGTCGAGGGATGGATGGATCCATGGGTGGTTGGGTGGTGGGCACGGTCTCCCTTCGCGTGCCGATGGTTCCCCTTCCTCCGACTGTGGATATGCCTGCTTCCTTGAGTTTAGGGGTTTCTGTTGGTTGGTTGCCCCCCACTTTGTTTCTTTATTTTTTTGGTTGTCTGGGTTGTGTATGTGGGCTACATACCTGTGCTCGCGAGTTTTTTTTTTTATTTATTTATTATTTATTGTTCGATTGCTATTCGGCTTCCAAGGCTTAGGGTTTGGTGACGACTGACTGGGAGAGTACTGCGTTGTTCTCGGACTGGTGTATGGTCTGTGATGACATGGTTGTGGTGTGTCGCAGAGGTTACCTGCAGGTAGCCGAATGAGTGTCGAGTTCAGTGCAACGTAGCGGTGGATCACATTGGCGACTTCGAAACCCTCGGTTGCGAGGACAGGGAGGCTGTTCGCAAGCGGTTGTTTCCATCTTGCCACGGAGGTTTGGAACTCGGAAAGCTTTCGATGGGGGTGGAGGGAGATGGGTCGGGTGGAGGGCGGCTCAAGGGGAAGGCGAAGCAGCTCGACGAGGGCCCATCCGTGGACGCAGCCGTCCTGCTGCCACATTCGGATTCGCTGGGGAGTACCGCTAACCCTGGAGTGAAAGACAAGGAGAGTGGCATGTTGAAGACGGTCGCGAGGGACCTTCTATCTGAGAGACGAGATCCACGTGTTCTCCAGGAAGCATTGTCCAGGCTTCAACAGGTATTTCCTCATGTATGCCGGCACGCAGCTGCTGCGGATCTGTCGTCGCAGCTGAGCAGGACTTCACCCGGGACGGCTTTCGAGAGGATAAAGACACGCTATCTCGAACGTGGTGTGCCGAAGGCTGAGGTCGTGGCGCAGGAGAAGCCGAAGCCCGGTAAGAAGATTCCTGGGGATGCGGAATTTCGAGTTAGGGCACTGGGCATGCGGGTGATCCTCACGGTGTTTTCTGTCGGATGTCTCGCACCTCACATGCAGTCCGGATGGAGATCGAGACAGTGGAGGGTTGCCTCTGCTGCTGCCCTAAACCTGTCCTGCTGCGGGTTGTGCTCATTGTTGTGTGCGTCCCTGTCGCAGATCTCCCTCAGGTCGCTGAGCACCCCACGAACGTACGGGGAAAGGGAATCGTTCACGGAGCTGGGGCGGGTACCGACGATCATGTGGAGGAGCGGGTGGACGTAGGTGCGGAGGTTCTACCTCCTGAAATTCGAGCCGCTTATGATCTGTGGTCTCTGTACACCCTGTCCGTAGAATTTCCTCGACTCCACTCGAAGGAGGTGGAGCGCGTTTTTCACGAGAACGACAACAGGCTCACTCCAAGCTACAAGGCACTCCGCTCCATCTACGCAGCGGCCCTTGCTGCGGAACACGCAGGTATGGAATTCGATGACATGAGATCTCCAGGAAAATGCACATTGAAACGGTCGTGTATTTTCGTACAACAGGGCGCACATTGCTTTGCCACAGCCTACTTGTCACCCTCGGCATGGTTGACAAGAACGCTTTGGACCCGAGCCCTGAACCTACCTCGGTCCCAACTCAGAACCCCTGAGTGGCACGTCCAGACGTTGCTCTGCGATCGTTTCCAACCCGTTCGCTAACCCGGTTTGCCTTGAGTGATGGGGCGGGTCATGCTGGATTTGATTCTTTTTTCCTACTTTGCCGGGGCAGGTGCTTCGAGGTTGGTATGCCGCTGGTGTCGAACAATCACGGGGGAAGCCTTGGATGCGAGCATGGAGCACGTCACTGATGGATTTTTCCTCGCCATTTTCTCCCTTCCAGGAACAGCGCTCACATTGCCTACCTGTCGGGTGTGACAGGGCAGGTCAGAACACGAGGGGGCCCGTCATGCCACCCTGCGCTCGGGGTACCGTCATGGAGCAGCCGTAGCAGACTCGTCAAGCCAGGTGAGCCATGCCGTCCTTTTGAGACGGAGTGGCTGAACATCCGGAATCCCGCCGGAGAGGCCGCGAATGGATCGATGAAGGGTGGACGTCTTCAGTCCGGGACCGACGTAAGCGCCCACGAGGGTGAGGAACCTGCTGGCATCGAATGTGGGTGCTGCTGCTCGGATTCCGTGCGGATCGAGGAAATGGCCCAGGTCAGATTTCCTGAAGGAGTCCTTCGCTGCCTTGCATCACAGTGGTCTGATCTTCTCCGTGTTCCTTGCACAAAGGTGTATTGCGGTCTGTACCCCACTCCATCATGCTCCATTTCGACTCTTTCGGTGCTGACATGGGTTTCCGAGTCTTGCTGCAGTGTGCGGACGGCCATCTTTTCTGCTTCACCTGCTTACGGCGACGGGTGGAGGAGTCCACGTACGGCGGGGCACGGGCAGGCACTGATCTTCCTTGCATGGACACCAGTGGCTGTGGAGAGTTCTTTCCCTGGTCTGAGGTACGACGAAGTCGCACGTCCAAAGATCTGGCTCACGACTTGGTTGATGTTCCTGGGAAGACGCCCTCACCTTGGGCAAAGCATTGTCAGGAGGGGCGCATCGAGTTTTCACTGTTCATTTATTTTGTTTTGTTTTTTTTTTTTTTTTTTTTCCCCCCTGGACGGATGAAAATACGAATCCTAGTCCTGTTTCCCCATCAAATGATGCACACGTGCGGATTCTTTGTATCCTCCAGGTGAAGCGAGCGTTGCCTCCCGACGTGCTCGCCAGGTACGAGCAACGTCAGGCCCAGGATGCGGTTACCCAGGCGAACATCCATGGATTGGTGAGTCTGGCAACGCTCGCTCCCTCTCTTGTATGCTCGAAGAAGAAGAATCTCTGTCACCGTCTCAAACGGCACAGGCATCAACTCCACCGCTGTTCTTTCGTGTGGGGGCTGCTATTAAATACTGCGATGGTTATGCACAGGTGTATTGTCCATTCTGCGGGACGCCGTACGAAATGAGTCCCGATCTGAAGGTCCTGGAGTGCGAGAATGGCAGCTGTAAAAAGGTGGGAGCTGTGAGGAACACGATCTTCCTGCCATTGGCGAAGGGCTATCTGAAACTATGATGAGGCTGTCTTGAATTCGTTTGTATGGTCACAGCCAGATTGTGAGCGGAGAGAGTGCTCGGTCGCGTAGATGCATGTCCAGTCTGTGGAGTTGCTCTTAAATTACTCCAGCCATATTCTTCGGCTCGTTCAGGTACATGTTTTTCCCCGTAAGAGACGATACTAAAAACTGCGGTCTCGGTGGCCGAATAGGCATCCTGTGTTGAATGCAGGGAGCCGAGTCACATCCCTTTACGATGTGAGGAGGTTGAGAAGGTATGTCATCGCAGAACGTCTTCGCAGTTTCTCGACCTGTTTGTTGCAAATAGACGTTGCTGGAGGTTTTAGAGTGCGATTGAAACGAAACGAACTGTACCAGGCATTCTTCAGGAGCCTGGTGCTGGGACAACATCCAGTCACGAACCTAGGGTAACCTTTTCGATTGCGGATATCAGTGCATGCTGTTTGAAGCTTACGTTTCATTCAGCCGGGACATGGATGTCTCATGCTTCCATGGAATCTCGGTCTCTTGCAACTTACGACAAACATCGGCTACTCCTAGAAATGGGGGATGCCCGGACCACTTCTTGTGCAGGGGTGGTCTGTTCGTGTCTCGGAGCTCTGAGCCGGAGCAGGTAGTCTGTGTCGGGATTGGAGTCGCGTTATCATGCCAAGTATTGCGTTTGATGTGTGTTGTCCTGTTTCATATCTACGCAGAGGTCGGAGACAGCACTGAGGAGAAACGTCGAAGAGGTTGTCACCCCCCTGGCTTTCTTTTTTAGCGGTTTAGGCTTTGATGTGCGAGAGGTGGTCACCCTGCTTTCCATGTGCCGAGTCTACCGTGAGGATTGTCCCTCGTCGGCTACGTCGACCTTCCGCGACCTGTGACCTGTGAAGGTAGTTGCTAGTTCGCCAGTTGTTGTACCGCGGATTGTCCCACACTAAGTGCGTTCTTCGTTCGTTCTGCAGCGCATGTCCAAGGCCCTCTTACGAGCATGCACAGCTTGCAAAGCGGAGTTGTTGAAGAGCGACGGCTGTAACAAGGTGGGTGGGCCCTAAACCTGGGCCGGTCTTCGACTTTACGAGGATATTGAAATCCTCAGGTTCTCGTCTCGGAGGTTCCCCCTTGTTTACATCGTTGCTCGTGTGGCTTGACTCACAGGTTACATGTAGGTGTGGCCAAGCCATGTGCTACGTGTGCCGACAGCCCGTAGTTGGAGGGTACAGACACTTCTGCCAGGCACGCACTCACCGCCCCTCGACCTTCGTTGTCTGTTTTACATGAACGTTTCTCTCTTGGCTCTCCCTCCGTCATTCCCGAGTCTGTCCTGGACGTGCCTCGCGTTGTTCCGACGTTTCAGCGGATCCACCTAGGTTTTAGGCCGATTTATTTCTCCCGACCTGGGAAGGGGTGGGTGTGTTTGGGGTGCTCGCGGGGATCACTCTGGCATCCAACATGTGGAGGGTAGATCCGTCTGTTTTGTCTCATACCCGGGGTGTGAGCTTGGATTTGATCGCAGCATGCAAGGCTAGGTCCCAAAAAAACGTGCACCGAATGCGAGAGATGTAGCCTCTGGGAAGAGGTGCGTGCTGGGACCCCCCTTTCCCATGTGAAGTGTTGTTAGTATGCTACATTGCGGAAGGCTGTGGGGCTTGTCTCTGCACCCTGTTGGCGAGGAGTCTCATCCCGAAAACCTACGATTCTCCACTCCCCCCGGTTTGACGAGTGTCCTGGTCGCCTCGCTGGGCAGGAAGAGGAGCACGAGGTTGTTGGTGCAGCGAGAGAGGCAGCCATGAAAGAGCTGGCACGGGATGATCCTGATATCCTGAAGCGGACCATTGGACCGGAGCTGGAGAAGGTGCCCAGAAAGAAGCACAGGCCCCCACCTATTCCGGCGGTTCCGTTTCGACCCCCGCCTCCTGAGTATTACAACCGAAGGGCGCAGGCGATGGTTAGTGTCGCGGAGCGGATGCAGCTACTGTAGATCGGTCACCCTCATGCTTTCGCGGCACATGCTTTGAGTGCCGGATTGCGTGGTCGAGGAACCCTGTCAGATTCGGTTTCAAGGGAATCGCAGGGGACGAAATCACTCCTGGGCCTCCTGGGTTCTCGGGCAAACCATGCTCGGGGGATCGACAAACCCAGGTTTGCGGCAGCTGACATTTTTGACTGGAACTCCTCGTCTCATCCCCACTTGAACCCTTGCAAGGACATTGTTGGTCTCATCGAAGGACGAAGCCGCGAGAGTTCCCAGCAGCAGTGATGTTTTCAATTAGCGTTCCTCGGAGGCATCTTGCTCAAACGATCGAGAGGAGAGAATTTCTGTGGGATGTTGCGTGTTGTAGATGACTTACCCTTCACACATTCTCACAGCAATGATGTGCATAGATCCCTTTTGGCTGAAAGAGATGGTATTAGGGTGGGTGTGTCTTTCTGCTCTCGGACTCCAGACAACGGGAGCTTTGTTTCACGCTTTTGCATGCCAGGCGTAATTATCTATTTTATTTTGCTGGTGTCATAAATTCGGGAATGGAATGCATGCAAGAAGGTTGATCCAATTCCCATATAAAAAAAAAATAAAAAAAAATAAAAAAATAAAAATAAAAAAAAATAAAAAAATAAAAAAAAAAAAAAAAAACTTGCGTGAGTCTTCTGTGACAGCGGACACCGAAAAGGAGAGTGGATTGATCTCAGGTTTACATCGATATTGTTGAGTCGGTCTGATGATAAGTTTATGCAAGGTTCCAAGGGGGAGACTTCCCTGTCGGACGGCCTTTACACACCCAGGAATGTCTCATGGGATCCCGTTGATATGGATTCTATTAATCCCTACACGACGTTGCAGCGCTTATTGGCCTACGGTTCAGAGAAATCACGGTTCAGACGCAGGAGAATCTTCGAATTAGATTTTTGTTTTGAACCAGTGATATGCCGGCATTGCAAAGGTCGAGATCAACCAATTTATCGCACAATTTTCGGAGTAACAGGGAGGAGTCTGCGACAGCAGAAGTGCACTGGATTTGTCTTGGATTGCCCAAAAGATGTTTATAGATGCGTAGCGGGTGTAGCTATTGGAAGGTTTTATTCCGGTTTGCTCTGTATCTCACTTCGGGCACTTTAGTTTCCTGGTCAGGTTTTTTTTCATGCTGGCTTCAGTGGCCGAATCTCATAGGCATTCCTCCTACGGTTTCCAGATGAGATGATCGTAACAGATTCATTGGGGTTAAAGTCTGTGTCCCAAGTGTTCGTATATAGGTGTTTTACTAGTGAGACCCGTGTCGTTGAGCACGTTGTCATTCATTTGGTGTTAACCACTTTCATAAACTCCAGATATGTTGATTCAAAAAATCAAACATATCTATATCAAATGTATTTATTTTAAATATATATATGGGTTAAACCACAATGGCTCTCACCTTTTTGCTGCGCTGTCACTGATTTATCACAGTTGCCTCTGTTGTACAGGAGCTGAACACTGCTGGAGTGATAGTTGATCCTATGAAGCAAGACAAGTCTGTTAGAAGACCAGCTGATACTCCCGAAAACTCACACAGCCGAAAGGCGTCAGAAGCCAGACCTTAGAAGCCAGACCTCAGGAGCCACTGATTCTTCCTTTATTTATTATTTATTTAATGCACTGAAAAAAAATTAAGTTTTATAATGAGAATGTTTAAAAATTAACGTTTTGAAATTTGACTATAACTAATGTGATTTTCTGGAAATGACAAATTAATTTGATTGATGGGATCAAGTGAATAATGATTGATAAATTATCTAATGTAAATGGTTCTTGCATCCTTATTTTATATTTTTTTTAATAATCTTGAGTTTTATTTCCTTTTTATCATTATTTGGATGATGAATAGGGGCTATAAAAACCAAAACCCAATGAGATCAACCCTAGTCACCCCGTGATCGTTGTTTTGAGTGCACCCTAAAATTACTTAACGGGCAAGGGGTCCTAACGGACCCCTTGCCCGTATTCAAACCCTTCTCGCTCCGCTCGATGGGTTCGAAATTAATTTTATTATTCAGATAATGTGCATTTTATTTTGTAAAACTTGATTTGATTAATAAATTTTTAAATTGATTTTCCAAGTTTTTTTTTTTTTTTTTTTTCCTTGGAGGAATGGTTACAGTATACAATTGAAACTGTATATTTCATTCGAACCCCAAACGAAAATCTGTTTACATCCTCATTCATATTTGATTAGTATCTTTTTGGACCTTGAGCCTGTCAGTTGACGTAACAGTAACCACCGGAAAACAGTGGAATGATGTCAGGTTTACATTTGGTTATTCTTGAGACGGTTTGGTATCGATACTATATAAAATGCTGGGGGGGGGGGGGGGGGGGGGGGGGGGGTATGCCTCTCTGGTCCGTGGAATAAACCGTCCTTATACCGTCCGAGAGATTTTATTTTTCCAGGGGACCAGTCATTACTTTCGAATACCAATGTACTGAATCCCCGCGAACGGGACCCCAGCTCCCTCATTCCCCCAGTGGGTCCTGACTCCTAAACCGACCCTCACGTCCAAAACACCAAGAAACGAGGACAATGCTGCATTTACTGCATCTAAACCTGAGAACTCATGACACGAACAGGTCGCCCCCTCCCAGAACGCTACATCACGAATGATTTCTCCCCATCGCATTGATGACGAATGATTTCTCCCCATCGCATTGATGGCAGGGTTCAGGCCATACACATCAGTCCTGTCTGCGCCGTCCTCGACCCCCCTACTCCTCCACCGCTACAACCCCTCATCCACCCACCATAACGGAAATCCGGGTATCTGTCAAATCAATGCAGCACCCCAAACCCGATCACTTCTGTCTCCGTCGACGTGCATGGTGCATGGAGGAGGAGGGTCACCCATGTCCAGGTGATTGATCCCCCGCTGTTGTCCACCACTTGGCTATAACTTACTTCACATCATGATCACTTCCCCTACAAGTACACATCAGAAGTGACAGGACACAGCAAAATGGCGGACCATGAATACTGGCTCGGACCAGATGGTGCTACAATTGCCTGCCGAGGAAATCCAATCACGAGTCTCTATTTCGGCTCTACATCAATGGTGGCGCTGCCTTTCTGTTTAGGTCGTCTCTCTCCACAGCAGGTTCTTTCTAGCTCTCGGTATACATTCAACTCCAACTGCAGCGAGAGCTGCAGCTGCGCTGTGAAAATCTCCCTTGCGATCTTTCGTCCATACTCCCGTCGTCGGTGTCCTGCGTTTACCTCGTTCTTTGCTGGTCCCTAAACCTGAGGAGTCTTCTGTTCACGTTCTCTATCGCAGGCGCCATGGCAGGCCCGACCCTGGCCAGCATCCCTTGGTTTCACGAGTTTATGCGACTGCCCAATTCCGGGCTAACCCCGACCGTCTCTCCTGCGGAATACCTCCCCAGCCGCGACGACCTCGCACGATTCTTTGGCCCGAAGCACGATTCCGGGTTCACGTTTGAGGACCGCGGCAATGCTGAATACAATCTGTATGTCCGCGAGCTCTACATGCGTGTACTTCAATTGCCCTGGCCCATGAATGGCGTGCTCCAATCCCACTTTGCACGTGGATTGCTGGCCGAGGCGATGGGTCTAGACATCAACTGGTCGGAGTTTGGATACAAGATGACGCACCCGCATGAGATTCAGCGTTTTTCCAACAGACCTCGCGTGCTGGATCAGTTCTTGGACCTGCGCCAACCTCTCCCGCCACTGCCGAAGGTTTTACCAGGCCCCGAATTCCAGGTTAGTTTTTTTTTCAGGATTGTTGTAATCTGATCAGGCTATGGCTCTGTGCATCTCATGTCAGTGGTCGTGCATATCTGCCGTGTGGTTCCTCCTCTTCTCCTCTGGGATGTGTTCCAATGTTTTACAGCCTTGTACCTTGAGTCGAATTATTACCGTATGTGTGCTTAGCTGCACGTATCTGGTTTAAATTCCTTGAATTTTGCAGCTCCCGGCTCAGATCAGGTCGGAGATACCAGAAGAGTCCGAGGACCTCATGTCGGCCCAGGAGGATTCCCTGCCAGCTTCGCCTTGCCCTGCCCGGAACGGCATTCCTCGGTTTCCGACATCGCCCCAGGATGATGGATTCACCGCGCAGACGAGGACGGAACCGGGATCATCCTCTTCCATGGGCTTCCTCTCCCGCCTGTGTCCAAATGGTGAGTTCCTGCCTGAGCTTGTGTGCGCAGGGATGATGGGTCTCCTGTTAATCCGTAATCGTGTGGAAGAGCTCGTCGACCAGGAGCGGGACAGGATGATGGAGATTCGCCATGACTCGCTGACCACGATTCGGCAGACTCGTTCCCGGGTGAAGGCGGAGAAAGACCGTCTGCGATACATAGAGCGAAAGCTGGCGGAGAAGCGGGACAGTCACCAAAGGGCGCTCGAAGAGTTCGACAGTGCTCAGAGTGTTCTGCTCGGCGCGAAATTGGACAGAGGGGAGGCGGTTGCGATGGAGCTCAAACTGGAGGGGAAACCGGCTGTGCAGATCTGCGAGGCGCTTTGCAAATCCCTCAACGACAACATCTCCAGCGCGATGCTCCGAGTCGCAGCATGGGACTTCAAGAAGAGACGTCAATCAGCCATCACCGAACGCCTCACTGCGGAACTGGATACAGCGGAGGCCGGATACATCCAGGCCTGCCACGTAACCGAGGGAAAACTAGATCATCTCGAAGCAGTGAAAGAGCTTCTAGCCCAGTTGGAGTGATCAATGCGGGTGTGCGATAGAAATTCAGACACATACCGCGTGTAGTGCATTTCCTTACTCCCGCTGAATGTACATATGGCCTGGTTTTCCCCAGATTTCGAACTTCAGTGCTCCTCAAATTTGTGCTAATGATCTTCCTAAGTAGCACAAACATTTCTTGGAACCATGAACCCTTGGCATTTGCCTAACTTGGGCTCACATTTTGCTTGTCACGATCCTAAACTAATACGATGCGGTTATACTTATCCCATATCCCGTGAGTGAACGGTACTGCGCATTCCAGTTTCATCCTACTGCAACACACGATTCGTCGCTACTCCATGCTCATCCGCCGAAATCTGTTAGTAGTAAAACATTGCGGAAAGACTCGCAGGCGGCATTACCACGTCAGCGGGGCGCTCCACATCATCGCCGGCCAAACCGAGGACTACCTTCGTCACTCTCGAAATCATCCGCGCTACATCCGTTTCGGAAGAGTAGAAGGGCCGACTTAAGCTGTTTAAGGTAGAACTAAGGTAGAGGTACCGACGACCACCACCGCCCAAATGACCAACCTGTAGGCCTCCCCAGAACCGCCACTAAGCGGAACTAGCATTGTCAGACCACTCAATTCAAGCTGATCAATCAAAACACTCAAAAAAGCCAGTGGTTTTGGGTCAGATCATGAGTGGAAATTAGTACAAGCTAGGTGTGACGATGGAAGGGTCTACATATCAGTTTTGGGTCATGAAGTACTCTTTGTGTTTAAAAATTTGCATCTATTTCAATATCGGGAAGAAAATTTAGAAAAAAATTGCATTCTATGAGAAACCCATTTTCCAACAAGTGAAAATTACACCCCAAAAATAACCCTGGAAAAAAAAAAAAAAAAAAAAAAAAAAACAGGCTCAAAATCCTTAAGTTGGTGGCTTTAGGTGTCTCTACCTTATACGCAGCGGCAGAAGACCCTGCTCAGATACAAGAAAGCGAAGACACCCGAGAAAGCCCAGAGTATCGTCGAAGGATTCGACGTTGTGTTGGCCATCAACAACATTAATCTGTGCTCGAAATGGTCCTAACCCTATTAACGTCCCGATTCATCACCGTTTTCAAAGATTTGTTATAAAGTGGTTGATGATAATGGGAAATGGATTTCATGTACAAAACAAAGTTGTAGATGTCCATGCGAAGATAACATCCGTACGGTTAGATTCATCATGTTTATTAATAATATTTTAAAACTAATTTTGCAAGGTTTTCTTTGGTAATTCAATTAAAAATCCAAAATTAACACTAATTTTTTTAAGAGTATTGTAATGAGATTGGAATAACATGCATTACAAGATGGTGTAGTTTCCATTATTTGATATTACTTATTATGAAAAATCATGTTCAAGGTCTCTCTTTTTGAACTAAGATTGAAACTTGATATAAATCACTTTTGTAGTATTTCAAAAATTCACATTATCATGTTCTGAAAATCCAAACCGTACAAACAGTATAAAACTAGCACAAGAATCAGGAAAAAAAAATCAAAAAATGGATGAAAATCATCCTATAGGACAGTCAACGAGCTGCTGAAATTCATCCGGCGTCCAGATTCTGGACACAGGCGCGTGAAAGGGTTAAAGTACCTTGGCACCCCATGCCTAGTGGGAGTCCCCTTATTTTTTGGTAATTAACCTAGGTTTTCCCTCACTGAGGGGTAATTTTTCCTCTCTGTGTTTTGTACTCTACTTCTGCAATGGAATTCCTTGCTTCAAATTTAAAAATTTTAAAAAATAAAAAAATAGAAAAACAAAAAAAGTAAATAAATAAAAAACTAGGCGCAGCAGGAATCATGGAGGAGCTTGAAATTGCACTGCAACCACCCGATTTCCGGGATCTCTCCTATTGGTCGACGGACGTCCGCGCCCCACCATCAGTGCATGTCAAGAATAAGTTTATTTTAGGCTGAAGTCAGGGCCTGAGCACTGAGAATTCCGAACAGCCAGTAACGTTGCGTAGCCCATCTTAGGTGGACACCATTTCCAGTTTTCGGCGTAGTCAAATGGTGTAGTAACTACCGTAGTTAGCATCGTTTTCCACTAGTGCCAGTATCTGTTGTAGCAATTAAAGTTAGAAGTGCGAGTAGCAGCATTACCCTAAACCCTAAAACCTTGGGCCATCGGTTATGATGTATCGAGCGGTTCCACGGTGGCACCAAGTCGAACCGCTATCATCTAACTGCCAGAAGTCAAAGACTTGCATCATCAGTCGGCCCTTCACCTGTCTTGTGATTAGAACCTCTCTTGGTAGAGAAGACTGCCATCCGCGAGAAAGGTACAGCGCGATACGGTCTGAATTAGGCCCTACACTTGAACCCTTGATTAAAAGTGAATGCCTGTGGTACGGAAATGTGTGGATACTCAAGCCGTGGGTGTAAGAGATCCAAGAAAAGCAATCGCTTGGGCAAACATCCAGATGTGGAAAGGTAACTATGAGCGCTTTAAACAATCGACTCGATGACAAGGATGTAAACCAGCTCCTAGACAATTTGGGCTTACACATGATGGAGTCATGGTTTGGTTCGAAGTCGGAGTCGCTGCTGTCACTACCTTCCCCGACGACTTCAATACCACCATCAAAGTCCGACCATCGAAGCGACATTCCCATGAACAAGGAATCCAGTCCCGGGGGACTCGGATGAACAACAGGGAATTCTTGCACGTTCTCAATACTCTTGCACACACCCGACATGCTGGACTTCCCAACTAGGCTACAAGATGACATCTATACGAAGACGGAACACGAATTCATGACACGAACGATGGAAGTCTAGCAGTAAGAAAGAAAACCCAAAGCTTTGGTGTGGAGCTCTCGTCTTTTATTGTGATCTTCAGTGACGAAGCTTCGGGTTGTAGGTACATCTCAGACACTAAAAAAAGCAATGGCGGGCTATATAATTCTGACACTCAAAATCATAAGTGGGAATCTTACTGATCGACTTAGACCTGAACCAGATATTTTTGTACAGATATGAAGGTCGATGACGACATATTTGATTGGACCGAAAACGTCGCCAGCTCAGAAAAAAAAAAACGAGTGAACACAACACAATGCATGCTATTTGAAATCTTGGTCAAAATCTGCGCATTTAATAGGAGATCTGCAAAAATCTAAACAGAAACTACTCATTCCAAGAAATGGCGTGGGCGCCATTAGCACTACGCTTAAAATCCTAGAACAGAGCGGTGGCTCGTAAAATGGCGCTTCATCCGATGTCACCAGTGCTGATGGCAAAAATATGAGGATAGGTGTATTTCTTTCTAATTATGCCGGTGATGTGGGTTACTGTTCTTTCTATTTATGCCGGGCGATGACTTTTGTGCAGAGGCCGACTGTATCTGGCATTCAGACTTCCACAGTGCCTTTGATTTCGAGCCTTGGATTAAAGGATTAGCGTTTGCAAGTGAAATGACCCTTACACCGCGGAGTGGGAGAGCCTGCAACGAATGTCCAATGATTGAAGATCCGGCGAGTTCCAACTTCGCAAGGGAGGTAAAATCTGATATTGTAGCTGCTGAACCCGTCAATCGATCAGCCGATGTAATCTGCGATGCCGTGGAGTCTACAATGGAGACGGAACTCATTGGGAGATTTTGGGATGACATCGAGAACGCTAGGGAAAGTGCAGAATGACGGGCGAGGGAGGCCCGATTCTGAGATGCCTATTCCGTAGACTGTATGAGCTGTAGATAGAAACGCTGAGGAGAAGCAGGCAATCTGATTTCCGCTCTTGCCATCCGAGTGTATTAGGGATTTAGGGATAACGTGCTAGAGTAGTTAAGAGGAAAGAAGCCTCCGCGGGCATTTGCAAGTTAAGGACTCAAAGCAGTCAAAATATATTAAGAATGTTCAGTCCAGGATGAACTGTTTTGGGATACTGAGGGTATAGGCGATATAATGAAAGGACGCACTCTTACAAATACATATACTAGCTAGATCCAGTATTGGTACAGGCTACTATACTTTAGATGGATAGGTGGTAAGTCCTTTCGAAATCTAGCTATTTCAGCTCAGGAACTAGCTCGGGGCACTTCCAATCCCCACGGAGCTTCCACTCACTGCACCTTTGGTGAACACATAGGGTCCCTCAAGCTCGTCCATATGTTGTTGCAGGTTCCGAATTGGATTGTCGAGTACATCAGAATCAACCGAGGGTACAACAGCAATGTCTTTGAGAAACATGTCGTACGTAAATCCATCCTCCTCCATCGCGAGTACGTTTCTCCCGCTCAGTTCGCATGCTTGGACACATGACCCTAGTTTGTATCAAAACATGGATTAGTTCCAGTACCATCGACCTCTGTGCCCACTCAAACATCACAAGGACAGGTATGTTAGGATGGTGCTCACCAACCCCAGCCCTTAGGTCGATGACGGCGCTCCCCTTCCCGGTACACATCTCAATCATGCACTCCATGAATGCTGGGGACTTCTGCTTTGACCCACGGTACGAATCATTGTCTCCAAACCGAAGCAGGTTTGCATCGGTGACAACATTCTCGAGCACGTCCGACTGCTCTGGGTTCCAATCCATCACTTTACTTGCTATCTCATTAAACCGAAAAGAATGATTGGTCATGCTGCGTCGCCTTAGCACCTTGGCTTTGAATAACCTCCTCTGCGACGATGATGAATTTCAGGGGGTGAGAGATTAGTCTGCATCAATAACTCGTAACTGTACACAAATCGAATCCGAAACAAACATGAAACTTCAAACTGCCAATTGCTTACCCATTGAGGGAAGAGAGGTCTGTGGTTAATAACGTAAAACGTCCTCAAAACTTCCCAGTCCTTTGCCCACTTTGGATTCATCAAATCTGATTGTTCCTCCGCGGGAACGAAGAGGAGGAGGAATCCGGAATCAGCTAACATTGCATCTGCAATGTGGAAAATAGAGGCATACGTCGGCTTCCTGACCTGGTTCCATCTCGGAATCCCGGTCTCATCCGTTGCTTTCACGCCGGGGACTTCGCAGTTATCAGGAGTGTCGCAGATGATAAGGTCCACGCAGTTTGGACTCATGACCTTGTTGTGCTGTCTTAGCTTTCCACCATTTATCTGTAGATTCCATATCAGAATGAGACCCAGAAACGGCCATCACCGGTGCACTGAGTAATTCGTCCATGGAACAGATTGAATTTCTATCACAGGGCAAGCGGAGAACTATTCCACCGATACCAGTAGAGCGGCTTACTTGCAACGTGAATTTCAATCAGCAAACTGGTAAGACGGGTAATGCAGTTGCCATGTCCTCTCCATGGGTGTCAACGAGGTAACGACTACCAGTAGCAAAGTAAGGCAAGAAATGAAACGAAAGGGCCGCGAACACCGACGGAACATAGAGCAGCTGAGCACAGCCAGAGATTGGGGCAATCAAGGTGGCGGAGGCGCCACCTGACAAAACGAACGAACCATTGATACGTGCACTAAATATAATACATTATCGCTAGCCATACACCTCTGCGATCGACCGCCAATCAAATCTGCTTAATGTCATTCCTAAACATATATCACAGCTCACCCTCTGAATTTCTCAGTGCCGCACGAAGAACACGTATTTCTTCACTCAGATTGAAAAACTCCGAGATCTTCTTGACATATGATTGAATTGGACTGATGAAGAGTGTGTTGAAAGCTTAGTAATCAATCATATCAGATCACATGAGTAGTGGCAGGATAACTTACTTGCTTAACTGCATTGAGGAAATCGAAAAAAACATCTTTCCCAATTCCTTCGAGAAACCGCTCCATTGAAATATTCATCGAGAGCTTCACCGTTTTATCTACACCGTGGACTGGCTGTGCCAAAAACTTCACCTGAGTCCCATCTGGTTCAGATTTCGGTCCCTTCCTGTTCCCCTTGGGGGGGGGCTTCTTCTGAGATGAAGTGACCGCCGGCTGGGTTGCTAGTTCTCCCTCACCAGCCACATATTGAGGTCTCTCCCCTCGCGGCCTTAAGTTGTGGGATTTGACAAGGCTAGTTTGACGAGCGCGAGCGCCCTCCTCCTCATTCTCAAGATCAACGTTTTCTCGACCACTGACCATGGCTGCCACATCACTCACAACGCCGGCTACGTCTGCTGCGATATTATCCAGCTCCGTCGTTGTCTTTCCTTTTCGGGATGCTATTATTTCCTGCAGCTCAGTAAACAAGACTGGACCGTAAAAATCAGAAGTCCGCGGCACGTAAACACCTGCAGTTCTACCTGCAATCGCAGAAGCGAGTGCAGACGATGGGCGGAAAATTTGTCCTACCGTGTTCATCTCGCCATCGCCATCGGCCTGGGACTTCTCAATCCGGTCAAGTGCCTCTGCGAGTTCCTGCGCCTTCTCCTCAAGGGGTGCATTTCTAACCTTCGTTATTCCAGCCAGGACTCCGTCATGGAGATTCCGATCGGAGGCATTGATGAAGTCGTGAACATCTGGAACGTTTTCGAGATACCACCCAAGGGCATGCAGGTGTGGTGGAACAAAGATGTCATTCTGTTGCTTGGTGTAGCATCCATCTTCACCTTGCAATCTCCAGTCCGCAAAGATTGGGAAGTGCCCTAAGTCCCCGGATTCGCCGGGGATTAGCACATGCTCCTCGCAAATAAACCGCACAAACCTCATGACAAACCGTCGAACAGCCTTCTCTCCTCTTTCATACGTGATTTGATCCTCCCACCCGCTTATGGCGAAGTGGACCACCCTCGGGAATGAAGATTTCGGGGTAGAAACGATAGAACCCAAAAACCATGACGGCATCGAAATACTGCTCGAGTAGAACGTTGGCGTCAGGGACTTTCGGGCCGGTCCTTAGGAATCCAACGCCCTTCTCACCCTTTGACTTACCCACCAGCTCTCCAAGTAGTTCTCGAACGCGGCTACACATCTGCACAGAGAGTGATCCGCACAGGCTGTTATCATACCCATCATCCGTCACATGCTACCTAAGTAGGAGGAAAGTAATAGCGGTCTCGAATATCAGAAATCCGAAAAAGCATGTAGTTGCATCCGACGAGTGAGGCACTTTTTTCATAATAGGAAAGTTTTGAACATCACATGTGAGTTATTCTAGGGGACACCATGAAGTTATTGCCGACGGCGATGCTAAACATTGGTATCAAACGCCAGGTATGATCACCAGCTCATGTATACACGAAAAAACAAAACGGCCCTTCGCAAGACATCGGGCAATTCTAAAGAACTGACTGTATGTAAACATTAGGAGCAAAATTGAAAAAAACCAAACAAAGATACGTAAATGAGGCTAAGCATCTGCCGTAGAAAAGAGGCAGCAAACTGACCTGTTCCCACCACGCTCGCCGATTGAGCCATTTCTGAAACGCCGCCCTGGTGAATTCTTTGTCAGGGAAATGATACTTCAGTTTCTCTTCAGGCGTACTATTCCACAGCTTGAGTACCCTGGCAATATCAACTCCTTGAACGCCGACAAGTATACCTAGGTTGTCTACAGTCATCGCACCGGTCTTGGAGGGCGGTTTTCGGCTGTGAATCTCGAGCTCCTCCATCAGGTGAGGATGATACTTCGGATTACATAGTCTGAAGAGCTTCTTCATGTTTTCAATCTTGTCCTTGCGAATCTTTTGTGCACCATTATGCTTTGCCTCTTCGATAGCTATTGGTGTTGGGGGTCGAACTGAAGCCTCCTTTAAAGCTTTCACTGCCTCCCGTTCCGCAAGTGTTATCTCACGCTGCGAAAAAGAATTCGTAAACGAATAAGTGAATATTACAGCACGGGATGATAAGCACTTGCAAAGTATAATGCTCCTTAAAATTACAGATGATAATATTACCTTATAGTAAACCTCGCTCACGGCATCACAGGTCATCTTGTACCAGCGTCCCTTGCATACATCACGAATCCGATCAATTTCGGTCTCAGAAAAATAATGCCCATACTCGATCGGATCCCTGTTAGCGATCGTCATGACTTCGTAAAGGATGTGGGCCAGTTGCTTTTTCACCGTCGTATTTGCAGTTCCACTGAAAGGGCAAATTTCTCAACCGATTAGTAGCACGAGGTACAAATCACAGCGCACTAATTCGAAACTGAGCATGAATACGGCAAGTTCGGCACGGTTTAGGGGTAACCGCTCTTTACAACCTATGTCAGTGGCGAGCAATGACTCGGTGTGGCCAATGGAATAGGACATTGCCTACGGTCAGGGATTACGAACCAGAGTTGTTCAGCTTCGAATTTATCAAAGGCTTGCATGTACAGAGTTTTACTCACGATGATAAATAAGGGATCCAATATGTGAGAGGGAGGAGTTGTAAGTACATACTCGTTTATGTCCCTCATAAAGTTGGAAATCCAACCCTGGTCGGCATCGCAATCGTTGAGAACAAAGCACGACACCGAAATTGGTTCGCCATTGTTGTCTTGGATGTGTTGCATCCAAGCAATAGCCCTGTGATTGCCATCCCAGACATTCACATATCGACCTATGATCTGTGTGTAAAGGTCCTTGTTTTCAGGATCACTGAGGCAATACTCCTTCAGCCGACTGTCGAAATCCTCCGAAGCATGCGACCATCGTTCGACATCGACAAACTCAGGATCCGGATATGGCCCAGGGTTGCCACAACACGTTACCCAAAAATTTGTACCCCAGTTGCCAATGTGAAACCCTTCGTAGACAGTCCGGATATCAGCGTCCAATGGCTTCCGAACCCACCTTGTGGGCCTTAATCTACACAAGGGGATTTCCATACGTACCGGCGTAATTTTCCTGGTCTCCAAGTGTCTCTTGATGTTCAGATGGCCAAACAAATTGTCCTGAAACTCCTCGAACGAAGTAACTGTCGGGTTCGGATTCACCGTCCTATCAATGGCCCCGTCGAATGGATCCTCCTCATACAGCGGTTCTATCTCTCCGTCCTCGGAATCACCTGCGAAAGTGTTCTCGGCAGCTTCCTATAATAAAGCATAAATAGGCCGGTCAGAGAACATGATATGATGGGACCAACCAGCCCGTTGCTGCCGTGCAAATGAAGGAAGATTTCCGAAATGCACTGAGTAATCCCATTCGACTACAATCTTACCTTGACATGAGTAACCAGATCATGGAAGATACCCTTGGCTCTGTCGGGATATCGCAGGTTAAGGCACTTCGAATGTCAATAAGTGCACCCACATTGGAATACTAGTTATCGCGCTTCGACAGAGGGCAGCAATGTCATCACATGCATAACTTAGGCTGGCCATGTCTGAAACATATCAATTTGGAATGCGATCCGATGGCGATGGACGCAAAAAACTGAATTGGATGATCACATGACAACAGAATCATACAAATTGGGTGATCACAGGCACAGAATTCCTACGCTAATACCAGCATGGCGCCGGCGCCACACATCTGGTATTGGCTACGACATTCCGAGATGTTTGTTAGAAAATGCAGAATAGCCATAACCTATCCAAACCCTACTCAGCATAATTCAGATCACAGATGCGGTAGTCGCCTATGTAGTTCCCAATATGAAGATACCTGTTATGAGTGGTAGACGTCGGCCGAGACACTATGCTGCGGTGACGATGTAAGTTCTTTACACATACGTCTAAATGACCTATAAACTTCAGGCTTGCAACCCAGAGTTGCTTGGAAACATGAATGTACGAAATGGCGCCGGCGCCATAGTCCGAAATCACTACACCACATGATCGGGAGAGTATACATTTGATCTGTTTGGGAGCGAGATTAGCGGCAGAATCGGTGGAAAGGAATCCTCCCGTCAACGAACCGATACAATGGTATATTCGAGCCTATGGTTTGTACCCAAAGCTGGACCATTGCACCCTTAAATGACAAGATTGTCCGCAACGATTGCTGGGTTCCAACAAACGCTCATCTAGAGTTGCGATCAATGGCGGAAATTAAGACCCAGCTCTAAAGACAAAGCAGCAGGATGTGCACTCTATCAACGAATGCAGACCATGCCCCCAGCGGCAATTCTAATGTCCATGCGCACCAGAATAAAAACCGAGCAGCGGCTGGCGCTTATCGATCCACAAACAAGATAACCAGACTGTATCATAACAAGGAGAAAAGAAATTTCCGAGGGGAATACCTCTGCATAGCTCTGAACCTGGTGCGGCGGATTCGGCTTATTGCGCTTTCGAGACGCATCATCAGCACCTGAACGCTGCCTGACTCTACCTGACTCCATTCTCCCAGCGCCGAAGAGCAGATCTGTACCCGGTGTGCTTAGGACCATATCAAACAGGCTCGGGCCGCAAAGAGATCTTTGAAAAGTGGTGCTCCTCGGCATATTGAAGGCCTTGCGGGTGGCGGGGCGAGATCTCGGAAAACCAAACTTGTCAGTGTCCACAGAAAGTTGTGCGATTCTTTAAATACAGTGGAAGAGTCAAATTTTCCCGCCCACTTAATATACACGCAATACCACCGAGGCCGTTTGATTTTTTACTGTTGTCAATCTGTTTCAGCCAATCCGTTGTTCCGCAAAATTGGCGCATGACTGTTGGAAATCGCCTGTCCTGGGCAATGCCAATTTCGCCGGCGAAATGCGGCGAAGATTTATGTTTCGACCGCTTTTAGTACTTCTGACAATTTCAACGAATCTGTTAAACGATGGACAACAGTTACCTGGTTAGCGGACATTCCGGTCTTGATGACACCCAATTTGAGGACCCTTTGGAGCTTTAATATGTTGATTAAATATTGTCGTGGAGATGTTGAATGCAGATGCATGGCGGCTGCATCATGTTCTCTTCATGGACTGTCCAAGAATCTGGAGCATAATATAAATATCAACTATGCCTGCTCTTACATTAAACAAAAAATATGTTTTCAGAAATCGGGTAGTGGTTGGCGCCGGCGCCAGCTCCCATCCACTGACACTGACAGGTGAATGTCGGCAGAGATGTGTTAAATTTGCATGGAAGCGTACCTTTTCGTTTCCTAACAGGGCAGTTTGTTACTTCGAAGAGACTTTTCTATGTTTACAGGCATCACTGTGTGCTTCATATTAGAATTAGTTGGATAGGGTTTAGATAACTCCATTGGTGCTAAATTGTTCGCTTGTTGACCAATTTAATGTTGCAAGTACTTCGCATTTCTCCCATTTAAGGAAATTAATCCCGAATGTGAAAAATATAATGCCATTGAGCAAATCTGAAAATTATTTTCAGTTCTCTCAATGGAAATTCTGAGGACAGTGTATGATCGTTCCGCTACGCAAGCTCTGCTTAGTTGGGAATGTGAGCGGTTACCGATCTGGCATGAATGCTCGTACTGTGAAATTCACTCTACCAAAGCAAGAAATTGCTCCATTGTATTCTGGATCAGGCGTGTGATCATGGGTCATTCTCGCAACGCAACTGCCTTGCAACTCAACTTTCTTCGCGAACTAGCTCATGCTTGCGTACTTAAGCCCAGAAGCCCTCATCTGCACCACCACAGCCAAGTGTACGCACGTCAACTTCCTGAGAATCAAGCGTACATCCAAACAATGGAAACGTAATCCCAATTCTGGAAGATACTACCTTACCGTTTCGGAAGTAGCAACCTTATCTTTGAAAGGATACAGTGCATCCAAGCACCACAGAATTCTGGAATTGTAAGAGGACAGTCCGCCCTTGATAATTGTACTGATATTACAGTACCTTCAGCTTGACATAAGAGATGCCTGAGCCATTGAGCATGTACATGGTGTCAAGGCCTTTTCCTGCAAATCCCATGTTGGCAACTCCAGATTCACATCAATCATCATTACAAAGCGTCAGCTTGAAGTAACAAATTATTCATGTAGAGCCAAAGTCATCTGGCTATCCTGCAACACGGAGTAATTGCAGCAAACTGACCTTGGACCCCACCCACAGTGGCGACGTGAACTCGTTCCATCGTGTCGACCCTGATGCCATCCGGAGTTTCAAGTCCCACGCCGCTTCCATCGTGAACTCCAACCGAGGCAAATAACCGTCGGTTGCTGAGCGCATTGAGTTGAATGACATACCCGAGTGCGAACCCAGAGTAACATAGAGACGCTTCTCGTCGTGAGAGAAAGCTAGACCGTTGGGCTGCGTGAAGCCATCGGCAATGGCGTCCACCACGTCCGAGGGGCTGATCCGGTAGACCTGGTTCTTCACCTTAATTGCGCTTCGGAAGCCCTGCACGCTGTCGTAGCTGGGATCCGTGAACCAGATGGAGCCATTGTGGATACGCGACCGCCGGGAATCCACAAAGGTCTGAGTCCCAGTGAACCCCATGAAAAGATGGGCCTCGCCCAGATTCAAAAATTAACAAGATGTAAATATCACATTCTTCCATAACTGCAATCCTTTGGCCAGTCGATTCTTCTCATACTAACATAAAGATAAGAATTCCGACAATGTAAAAATTCAATCTTTACTGGAGGTGTTGTTTCCTCAATAAAAGTCCGGTGGACGGCCAGAAGTGGGAATGGCGCTCGGGTCATCTGCATTGAACATGAGCAGTTCTGAGCTGGAACTCTTTGAGAAGATCATATTTGTTGCGCCCAGAGAAGCAGTTTCTCGCAGGAAATGGCGGAATCAGCTAAGTGTCATATAAACATGAAAGACCAAGTGGAAAGCCGCCTTCATCTTACACATTTAACTCTCAGATGCAGTGTTTCATTGAGCGGTGTAGTTGGAACGAATACGGGACATTCTAGCATGTATTCCGGGGCAGAGTACTAGATATTCGACTGTAATGTGAGAATGGCGCCAGCGCCACATCAGCCCGGCTGATTGATAGTTGAGAATCGTTGAAGTGTCGACGACATTCACCTATCAATCCGCACTCGCAAAACATGTGTGCTACAAAGAACACCAGAAACACAAAGGCGAGTTCAACTGACCTGGATATATGCGGACAAGCATGTGTAGACCTATATTCCCATTCTCATCGCCATATTCAAAAGCGTACTTGGCCATTGCAGAAGATGGCGCCAGCGCCAGTTGATAGCAAATTATAGTGACCGCACACGCGAATTAAACCGGTAAGAACTTCAATAATTCAAGTAAAAATTTCGGGAGCCACCTTTTTGGCACACGCCAGACATCAAAGTACAGTCTCGGGTATCGGTGGCCTCGCGTGCGATGGACATCACGGGTAGGTAAAAGAGGAATCCATCGAAATAGCAAGACACCGTCTATCACGGGGACAATGCTTGTAGCGGAGGTGTCTATAGCAGGGTACCACCTCCTTGAAACGAAGAGATTTCAGAAGTCACTTTCCGATGATTCGAAATTATCCCTGCAAAAATATAGTTGGAGATCACATCATACGTGTGTGCTGGCGCTGGTGCCAAACGATGTCATTATGTTCCCGTCCCATCCAAAGTTTGAATGAAGGAGTTTTTGTCCGAAAGGGCAGATGAGTCAATCGTTGTGAGTTGTCAGTTCCAACTGTTCTACCCATTCAATCAAATGACATAGTTTCGGAGTTTTCCATCACACCGATCGCAAAAACGACGCGACTGATTCAACCTTGAATCAAAAACGTCACAACAGACAACTATAGTGTGATCGGGTCCTGAATCCTTTGTCGTAGCCGGGTTCCAATATTTGTCTCTTCTGATGTTCTTGATCCAATCTTGAGTCAACTACGACGTTTCCTGCCAGTGCGAATTGCACATTTCTCGGTAGTATTAAGATTTACAATGTCGATGATGCATACCATTCTCACAAACTTGATAAAATCGGAGTCAACCAGATGTGCGGGCATAAGTCGTCGGAATTTCTGTTTGAGATACTCCAAAAGTGTATGAGGGCAGGACATCGGGTTTCGACTCGTCTTCTGTACATATTTTTCGTGTTGAGTCTTGGAATCCTGCAGCTTTCAGAGCTTTCAGAAAATCATAGTCCTGTGGTGATATCCAACCAAACTCCTAGTGTGGTCGGCATCTCATGCTTCCAGAGGGACACCGTAGACGGTCGTATGAAGATTGAAAACGCCGTGTCAGGCGATATAGATCCCATGTCCTCAATTCATTTTGAAGCCCAATCCAACGACAACTCTGGAAACTTTGATGATTACAACCAGGATGATTTCGGCGACAAGCAATTTTGTAAATTCCAGATGCTGATCAGGGGATACAACTGCGCACAATTGAAGTTGACAAGACCACTGTGCGTTTGGGAGCATCCTGAGTCAAGGCTTCGGCGTGCCAGATTATCGCAACACACGAATGACGACTGTCCCATCTGTGATCCGTGAACCAGATGGACCATTGTGGATACGCGACTGCCGGGCGTATTTTCTTGTATTCGTCATGTATCCGCTATGTATCTGACACTGGTTAGTTGGTGAATGATGATACTTTTTTCATCTCTGACGACCTTTGCATCCCTGACAGTGGTGCTAGTCATACGGTCTGCCTGGTCTATATTGCTACAGATTCGGCTTGTACACCCACCCACGCACTCCAGACCATGCACTCTTAAACTCTGTCCTCCCAAAAACCCGGTTCCTTATTTGTGAGTAACTACACTGTTGACAACAATGACTTAAATGTTGCGATAGGAATGACACGATGAAAAAAGCACTCTACGAGGGAAAGGTGAATAGAATTTACTCCTGATAATCCTGACTTTTCTGTGGTTGATTCAACGATGCTAACAGTTTCCCAAAGCATAATCAGTGTATTTTTTAAGTAGAATGCATTTATCCTGAAACATGCGTGGATATCACAACATGAACACTTTCAGCATTCATATTTGGAGTAATGATATGAAGCTGAATTTGATATGAGAAATAATTTGGGGATGATTTCCCACAAATAGAAATTCATAATTAGAATCCTGATGAATTTGTCTGAAATATCTCGAATGAAGAGGCTTCCTTCCTTTCTGCAACTGAGTCAATTGTGCCCACATTTCCCCCAAATTATTTTCAATCATGACCAGTAACTTAGGTTACCGAATTTTAGTCTCTTAGTAGCTTAGGATGGTAGCTTGAAGCCTCACCTCCTATCTCGATTGCAGAGTTGATCAGCATAAGGGCATATTGTGGCGAGTCTTCGTCAACAGCCAACACGAGCTGACCAGGACTTTGGGGATCCTCAATATTCAAAAGTGAGCACAAGAAGCTGAAAATTTCAACCATACATGGGATGCCATAAGCTTCGATTTTAGAATCCTCCGCAGTAATGGTGGTTTCAGTAGCAGCAATTTGACCTTCAGGCCTTCCATCAATCGAGGATACAACGGTATCATTTTCGGAGGGTTCATCACTGTTGATCACGACTCGTTCAGCTTCTGCAGGGTCCGAGCTACTGTCACCAAGAGGGGTATTAACCGTATGCACTGGACCAGCGAGATGGTCTGTCTCTTCTGCTCCGGAGCTATCCTGTAATAATCAAGCAAAAGAAAACTAAGTCATTCGATCACCACGGTACATAAGATGATGAAAGTAATGTGCTGCTATTCGCTACCTCTGAAAGTCAGACTGAAAGGCAATTTGATTAGATGTATCCTCGAATCTATGCGAGGATTATGAAAGAATTTCTGAGAGGACACATCCGCATGCAGGACGACTCACAATAGCATTCTCAGAATTAGAACTAACCTCCATGCTGCTTGGAGTGACACCAGTTGCCAGGGTTGTTGGCTCGAGGGAAGGTAGATGAGAAAAAACAACTCGAACAAGCTTGTGCATTGTGTAGCGAGCCGTGCGCTGCAAGAGCTGCCCTTTGCTGCCAGCTCGATGTACCACTCGAAAAGTGGCATTCACGATGATGCAAACATCTCGATCACTCAATACTGCTCCGGCTCCGCTCTTCATACAGGCTAGCAATACCTGAAATGCCAAATAACTGTCATCATTACCTGATGGAAACCCGAGGATCATGAAGGAAACTAAATGGAGCAGCAACATACGGAACACGAGTGCTCAATGTCAATAAAGACCAAGACATCTTAACAAAATAACCAAAAAACCATACCGGTGCAACAGAAATGATCACAACTTCAACCGAACACCCCGCAGCATCGCAAGCAATCTTGCTTCAGAGTTACTCACAGCGAACCCAGCTAAATTGTCCCATAAATTCTCTCCCATAAACCTATGAAACGCACAATGTGAAAGTGCCTCGCTACAGTGAAACTACGAAACCACATCAAAGTGTTGGACCAGGCTCTCAGAATCGCCACCAGATCCCCGGGGTCTACAATCGACCCAGTGTGGAGGCTTCAGAATACCCTTATTCAGGTCACAAAAACATATAATTCGACGACATACCTGCAGAATCTTCATCGACAGGACCTCCTCCGACGCCGGATCGGTGACCTCAAACCGACAACTCGTCACAGAATCCACAATTGTGTGCATAGCAATATCCACATTCGCAGTATCCGCGTCAAAAATCTCCAAGTGCACCATCTTACACACAGCACTCAGCGCAACGCCGGTAATCTGTGCCCCCGTCTCATCGCTCCGTATCACATCCAGGAACGGCGACAAATACAAGCACGGGTCGATGCGCTCCCACGGCTGCCGCCATGAAAAAACAGGCCTCCTGAGCCCCTTCAACGACCTTATCAGCGGATGCTCCAGCTGGTCGTCCGACGCAGAGTACCGCCCGCCCATCGAGCGTTCCTCCGCATCACGGCCAGCACGGCACTGACCTCAGAATTCACCATACACGCCAACGCTCCCCGGCTCCTCTTCCTCCTACTCCCCGCCCTCCCTCCCTCTCCCCCTCCTCCATCCATCTCCAGAGATCGGCCCATTGCCGCAACCAATCTCTACTAAACCTCATGCACTTTCACATTCCCCTTCGCCACATGCTCCTCCTCCCCCCACGCACCTCCAATCCCCCAAACTCCACACTCCCGCAACCAATCAACCGATCCAATGCCCCATTCCTAAACCCTGATGCTCCTCCAGCTCCAACACAACCACCTGCACTTCATCCACTCGACTTCCGACATCAAATCGCTCCTCCAGGAAACAAAATAACCGAGTGTACGCTCACGCCGTCCCCGATCTGATGATACGTAAGCTCTCCTTCAGGGTACGACCATGGAGAGTCGCTAAAATGCGATTTTCTCAGCGGTTTCTGCACCAAATGATATCATATAAAGCGCAAGGGGCATGTGCGCGAGCTCGCAAAGACGAAGACGATGCAATTCGGAGAGAGTTCACAAACCAGCAACTAACGGCGCCTCCTATCTGACCGGGGTTCCTTAGAGCTCATCGAAAGTGCCTGGAAAGTCGAAGCGTGGAGGCGGATTAGGTAGCACTGCAAGAATGTGTCGCCTTCTTTCTCCATCAAACCGTTCGCAACTGCACCCTGCGCGCCACCACTGCCGTAGCGGTCTCCAAGGGCACATGCTAAAGGTGTGAGTTGTCTCCTCGACGGATTCCGGCGTGGAACCGTCGAGTGAGACCAACCATGCTCATTTGTATAATAGATTTCTGGAATTGCATAGGAATATTGCATTAGAATTGAAAAAAATATTTGAAGACATGGAGTAAAGAAAACAGTGTACAGGATGGAAAACCATGCACTCCATGAATACTCAAAATTCAATGCAATATGTATTGAGTTACCTCTGAATTTATATTGTGAAATATTGTGAGAAGGTTGTGGAAGGATCATTAGGGTTCCTTGTTTTCTATTCAGTCTATGTGGACTAATTCAATTTGTGAGAGTTTTGTATTTCAAGCTATTGCACTTGTTTCAAGGTGTGTTCCCTATGGTGATGTTGAAGACTGAAGTAGGTTGATGTTTATGGTGCCATCTTGTGTGTTCTTCATGGTGATGTTGAAGAGTGAAGTAGGTTGATGTTTATGGTGCCATCTTGTAGTTCTTCCAGACCTGCACATGTCCAGAACTGTAAATGGCTTTTTGTAAATGGCTTTTTGCATCCTTATTCTTTGATTTTGATCATTTTGAGTTTTACATACTTTTAATATTATTTGGATGATAAAATAGGGGCTATAAAACCCAAAATTCAATGAGATCAACCCTAGCTATCCCTGCTATCGTTGTTTTGAGTGAACCCTAAAATTACTTAACGGGCAACGGGTCCTACCGGACCCGTTGCCCTTATTCAAACCCTTCTCGCTCCGCTCGATGGCTTTGAAAGGCTTTATATTTTTGCATCATAATTTTTTGATTTTGATAAGTTTGAGATTTATTCATTTTCAACATTATTTGCATGATAAAATAAGGGCTATAAAACCCAAAATTCAATGAAATCAACCCTTGCTATCCCCCTATTGTTGTTTTATGTGAACCCTAAAATTACTTAACGGGCAACGGGTCCTACCGGACCCGTTGCTCTTATTCAAAGCCTTCTCGCTCCGCTCCATGGGTTTGAAAAGCCTAGTATTGCTTAGATATTTCTTATGTGAAATATATTTTTTATTTATAAAATTTAATTTAATTTATTTATTTATTTATTTTCCTGAATTTTTCCTCAAAGGAACGGTTACAGTCACAATTTTCGAACTGTATATTTCATTGAAGCCAACATGAATTTTCGTTTTCATCCCCTTCTCCCACATGACCAGTGACTTCTCACATTTTGATTCTGTCAGTGGACAGGGCTATGTGCACTCGGAGTGACGCACTCCGAAACGCTGTCCTCCCCCACACCCATGAGACCGTCCCGTCGAGATATGAATTCCACTTACTTTAGCCACTTCCAGTTGTCTGATCAGCGGACTGACAATTATGAACAATACACTTCAACATCCATGTAGCAATTCAGAAGTGACTACCTGTATCATAGGAAAAATCTCCGTACTAATTAGAGAATCGAGGTAATGATTACTCATGCACTACCTCTCTTGTTTGCGGTGACAACTCTAGATGGTCGGATCCGCCACAATCGAAGATCAAGTCGGCTGTGAATTTACTACATCGGTTATGCATCACTGTACTTCATGGCCACTTCGTCTCTCTCCAATCTTCCATATAACAAACCAGTTTCCCCTTCCTTTGTCCATTCGCAGATCTTTCAATTGGCGACACCCTGCTCATCAATTTCCCGTGTGCCCTTGTTGTTACGCCGGGCCCCTGCGGCGAGGAAAATGCCGGACATTCGCATGCTCCTTGTGGAGCCGGGGAGCCTAGAATGGTTCGTTCGTTACATGCGTTTACGTGACACCGGAGTGATCCCCACGGTAACTCCCAGCGAGTTTCTCCCGTCCGGACCCGCCATGGCTGCCTTCTGGGGCCCGAAATCTGCGAATGGATGGTATTTCCACGACCACGGGAACCCCCTCTACGAGATTTATGCTCGTGAGCTGCTGATGCGTGTTCTGCAAACGCGTTGGCCCTTGACCGGCATAATGCCCGTCCATTTTGCCCGCGGCTTAATGGCAGAGGCCATGGGGGTTGATGTCAGCTGGGCACAGTTCGCCTACGGGCAGACTCACCCACATCAGTCTCCAACTAGCGAGGTCCGGATCCTTCCCCAATTCCGAACTCTCCCCGCACCTCTCCACCGACTGACAATTGTTCTTCCCGATCACCGCATTCAGGTACGTCCCCTGCTTAACTTCCCATCCCGAATTCCCACACGGGGTGGTGAATTTGTTCGGACACATTTGTGAACTACCACCGATTTCACGTCGTTTATTGATTCTTTGCGCCCTCTGAACAACCGTATGACTGTAGTTAGTGATTGCTAAACCTAATGATATATTGTAAGTCCTTTTGCTATTCCATGGTCTACAATGACTTGCCTTTGTACCTATGAATTTAGGTACTCTTGTGATGAACTCGTGTACAGTTTCAGACACGGGGAACACAATCCAGGTCAATGCTCGTCTGTCTAGAGAATCTTTCACTGCATGCACAATGTTTTAAATGTCCGCATGCACACGCTAAGAAGTCAAGCCGGGTCCCTTGTTCCACAGACGTCGAATCGGAGGTGTTCCTACAATAGTGCCTCCTATCGTGGTTCCTCGATTCAATGTTCCCGGGCCCTGTTTCTGATGTTTGCCAACGAACTGAAAATGCTGGAATTCCTTTCATTCATGCATCTGATATGGATAGACTCGAGTAAGGACTTTGCATGTCCCGACACTGTATTCGTGAAATGGAAATTCGTCGAGGTCATGGCTAAGTGTGAAATGTTGGCATCATGTTCATTGTCTGTGTTGTGGTGTGAAGGGATTGCCGCATGCGCGAGATATGCCATTGCACTCAGGTGCCATAATGAGCCCGCCCCGCCTTCTGGGAGCTCCTTCGATGGCGAACCGTGGTACATCACCCCCGCATTCACCCGTGGAATCGGATCCCTACGACATAACAATCGCAGCTCCTGCTGAGAAGGGAGAGACCTCGACTTTGAACCCGCTGAGAGCGTTGCTAACCGGAGAATCACTTTCATCCATTGTCAACCTCGATGCCCCTGCTAAACTAGGTCTCCAGCAGATGCGGGCTGGATTCGCTGACGTGGTGTGTAAGCAGCAGACCCCCCTCAAAGAAGCACTTCACACCGCATCACTTTCCACAGTCGAGAAGAAACAGAGGCTGTACACAGAAAAATACCGCGCACAGATGGTGAACAAGAAACTAACCGAGAAGAGAGACAGCCATCGCCGAACTGTTCAGAAGTATGATCGCGCACGTGAAGCCTCGCTAGCGGCTCGGGTCGAAAATACATCAGAGAATTCACCACATCATGCGGCCGTCCAGAGCTCTTTCATCGTTACTGGCGAGTGATCAGTTGTCAATTCCTGGGCAGCGGTTCTAGCGGCATCGGCGGCGGACCTTTCAAGCTGCGACGAATTCAAAGCTGAGCGACAGACCGCCGCAATCACCCGCATGTGCGACGACCTGCGTGCCGCAGAGGCAGAAGCAATCAACACTCAATCTCAAATCAAGGAGGACTTGGCTCACATTCAAGCAGTTTCTGATCTCCTGGAGGACCTCGAATGAGCAGTCACTACGCATGTCTGTAAAAAATTGCTTACAGGTTTTGCTCCTGTAAATATGCGGCATACATGGACGGTTACAGTTCGAATTCACTATCAATGGCAAGCAGGGGGTGATTAGATCGCAATTCGTAGTGACGTGGTTTGCATATTAGCGTACTGCAAATCTTGATAAGATCTTATAGATGAAGGGGGGTAGAGACACATGAAGAAGAAACAGCATTCCATCAGAACCGATCCCCTTTTTTTTTTTTTTTTTTCCTTGGCACCGCCTTCAACTCTTCGAAACCCGAACTTACATTATCAGATCAGTGATCCCTTTTTTTCAAAATGCTGTCTGTTTTAGTGAACTTCATTCAACGTTAGTGCAAACACAGCCGTCCTTGTTATGTGCTTTGGTCTGGTGAGGTGCGTCCCGGTGCCATTTGCACCTTATACAATGTAAGCAGCGACTCAAGATTCATTTACCCGATTCACCGGGCGGAGTAAAGAGCTTGCTGTCAAAATCCTATATGTAAAATCGAAATCGCTACCGCAGATTCCCGGGACGAAAAGAAGCACTCCATATAAATAAAAACCTCACGAGACAACAGAGTTGACTGGTAACTCCAAGGACGTGTCAGGATTTACATGGGCAACTCTAAATAAGTTTTAAGGGCAGCAACTGCCCAATTTCATGTTGCCCAACCCACATGATCTGAAAATTTATTTTTAATAAATCAAAATATTAAAGAAATAGTATGGAAGAAACATGTATTTACATAAATTATATTAATACAGTCAAACCTCGATAAGTGTTACCTCAATAAGTGTTAAAACTCTATATGGGTTATGGAGATTTTTGCTCCCTTAAATTTAAGACTAGTAAGTGTTATGTGTTAAGTGTTATGTAATGTTATGCTCCTAATTTTACCTAGAGAAGTGATAAGTGTCTAAAAAGGGACTTTTGTAAGAACCATAGTTTCAAGAGAGATAACTTTGAGGTCAAGCAATAGTTTATAGTTTCCATTTTAGAAACAAATTGATTGGTACATGCATTATTAAGATCATAGAGTAAAAGATCATATATTTTAGATTCATAAAGGAAAATATAAAGTAAAATATGAAGTAAAAGATAAGTCCATAAATAAAACATAAGTTTATAAAGTAGATCATAAGTTTATAAAGTAAAACATAAGTGTTACTATTCCCCAAGTGATAGCAAAAAGTATGCTCCCAACCGTTAACACTTATCAAGGTTTGACTGTATTATGAATTCAGATTCTCAATTCTCAGTTCAACAACTAGGGATTCTCAAGCCAGTGCCCTGGGGTGCTGGAGTGAATGGCCTCAGATGCCAGAGTGAGTGACCTCGGGTGCCTAGCCCAGTGACCTGGGGTGCCCGAGCTAGTGACCAGGGGTGCCGGAGCCAATGACCTGGGGTGCCCAACTCAGTGACCTAGGGTGCCCGAGCCTGTGAGCTGGTGTGCCAAGGACTATTATGAATTCAGATTCTCAATTCTCAATTCAACAACTAAGGATTCTCAAGCCACTGACCTGGGGTGCCCGAGTGAGTGACCAGGGGGGGCCCAGCCCAGTGACCTTGGGTGCCCGAGCCAATGACTTGGGGTGCCCAGCCCAGTGATCTGGGGTGCCTGAGCAAGTGACCTGGGTGCCCAATCCAGTGACCTGGGGTGCCGAAGCTAGTGACCTGGGGTGCCGGAGCCTGTGACCTCAGGTGCCCAATCCGGTGACCTCGGGTGCCAAAGTCATTTGAATTGAGAACTATTTTGAATTCTGATTCTCAATTCTCAATTCAACAACTAAGGATTCTCAAGCCATGACCTGGGGTGCCCGAGCCAGTGACCTGGGGTGCCCGAGCCTGTGACCAAGGGTGCTTGAGCCAAGGACCTGGGGGCTGGGGCGCCTGAGCGAGTGACCTCGGGTGACCAATCCAGTGATTTAGGGTGCATAATCCAGTGACCTGGGGTGCCCAATCTGGTGACCTGGGTGCCGAAGCTAGTGACCTCGGGTGCAGGAGCCTGTGACCTACGGTGCCC
Organism: Ceratodon purpureus; assembly: GCA_014871385.1. Classification (NCBI taxonomy): domain Eukaryota; kingdom Viridiplantae; phylum Streptophyta; class Bryopsida; order Pseudoditrichales; family Ditrichaceae; genus Ceratodon; species Ceratodon purpureus. Next base: position 170,942 of record CM026429.1, on the reverse strand, counting down.
AATCCAGTGACCTGGGGTGCCAAAGTCATTTGAATTGGGGACTACAGTCAAACCTCGATAAGTGTTACCTGGGTTATGGAGATTTTTGCTCCCTTAAATTTAAGACTAGTAAGTGTTATGTGTTAAGTGTTATGTAATGTTATGCTCCTAATTTTACCTCGAGAAGTGATAAGTGTCTAAAAAGGGACTTTTGTAAGAACCATAGTTTCAAGAGAGATAACTTTGAGGTCAAGCAATAGTTTATAGTTTCCATTTTAGAAACAAATTGATTGGTACATGCATTATTAAGATCATAGAGTAAAAGATCATATATTTTAAGTTCATAAAGGAAAATATAAAGTAAAATATGAAGTAAAAGATAAGTCCATAAAGTAAAACATAAGTTTATAAAGTAGAACATAAGTTTATAAAGTAAAACATAAGTTTATAAAGTAAAACATAAGTGTTACTATTCCCCAAGTGATAGCAAAAAGTATGCTCCCAACCGTTAACACTTATCAAGGTTTGACTGTAATAGATTAATTTCAAAGAAATTGCGCCATTTGTTCATTATTAATTTCATATTGTCAATACGATCACTTTTATATCACCATACCTGGTATTGCAAAAGGTATTGCAAAATATACACACAATTCTACTCAAATTTAGCTGCTCCAATCCCGGGTCATGTCGCACCTCACACTCTTCAGTGGCCAGGGCTACTGCACTGACTATTGCCTTATGCACGCCAGGAAGTTCGTTAAGTGCAGATTCTATCGAGTTTGAGTACGACGTGCAAGTCATGCCCCTGATGCGAAAGCGGCTTATGGTCCTGATTGGCTGACTGGCATCGTCTATGATTGCCTCTGCCTGAAACCCGGCATCCTCAGTCGCCTCTCGGATGTTTTCTTCCTGAATTGTGCAGCATACTGAAATTTGCGTTAGACTTGAAATTTACACCTTGCTATGGCACAACGATTTATTGCTTGCTTAGGCAGCGAATCTGATATACCTTTTAGCTTCCAGTACCCCTTTGCCAAAATGTTTTTGCTCATTGCGCCCTGGGGATTGGGGAAACTTGGCAATGGCGTCGACTCCCGGAAACTTGGCCAAGTTTAGGATTTGTTGCTTGGAAGTGGTGGGAATGGGACTTGCTATGGTTTTGTGTGGTGAATTGTAGGGGTGGTGATCGTTTGCTGCAGGTGCGGGTATTGCTGTAATTGGGAGTGGGGGTTGAGGCTGCCGGGGCCGCATTCCATTGGCTTATCGCCTACATTGATGCCGGTGCGGTTTCGGAATCGGAAGAAGGGGAATCGGGATCCTCCGAGACTGCCCCTTTTCTGCAAGCGTTCGTTCTTCCTCTCTGTTCTGATGATTGCAATTGGATAAGATTGTGCAATTGGATTGGATAGAGCTCAATGGAGTTCTTTCCTGAGGAGGTTGCCCTCGTAATCCTATTAATGATTACCATGTACGCGCTTGCAGCTCAATATACTCTTTCATTACCAGAACCAGAGTTACAAGAGAGGAGTCACTGTAAAAATTGTCCCGGGTTGCAGCATCGGCAGGACCAGCATGTGCAAGTGCACTTCGTGAAGTGACTCGACGAGTGGACATAGAATTGGCCGGCAATCCTGTCAAGACTAAGTCATTTTTTGGAGCGGAACAGGTCCGTCCTCTCTTCATGGCCTTCGTTTTGATAACATGAATATCTTGTTTGTTTGTTAAACCTGAATGGTTGGCTCCAGTGCATCAACACAAACATTTAGGTCACATACTGAACTAACAGCTCTAAGTGACGCTGCATCTGCAATAATTAAGTTCACTTGAAATCACCACTCATTTTGCACTTGTATGAAGTACATCTTTCTTGTAGCCTCTTGGTTTTGCATCGACTTGCTGCGCAATCAAAACCATTAACTACGTGATGCTCGGTTCATCCTCAAGTTGTGATGTCGTCAGCAGTATCTCATCTAGTGCAATGTTGTGTGGTGAAGCTCAAAAACGATGGAGACTTTCGCCATCTGCTTGCCGATGCGGCTGCAGAAGCTGTAAGTTTATGTTATCTAACTTACGTTGTTGAGAGCAGAACTGCTTGTTCAGTTTTCTATTAGGATTCTCGAAGAATTTACCTGCGATTTTAAGCTTGTTAGATTTTGTGAATCAGTCACTTTTGCTCATTCTTCAAATGTTGAGAGAGCTCTCTTACCCATGTTAAGCCATGGTTTTGTAAATATCCTCTCATCTTATCACTCAAACTTTTGGCATATCTTGCAGTGTCAGTATGGCAACCCGGACATCCGTTGTCTCCCTCTTGTACCCGCACATACGCCTGGGCAAGATGTGGTGGTAATATTACTCTATTCACATTATCTTTGATTTGTTTTCCTGCATTGCCATAATTGTTCACGTCCATACGGTGCTCTCAGATCCGCATCTCAGCACATGATCTCCTTACCAGTTGACAGTGTTTTATGGAAGGATGAAGGTTAAGCACTATCAGGGTCAAACCTTCGAATTTCTGGTTGGGAAAGTGATCACTGCCTCATTCTAATCCGGTCAGATCGGTTCCATTAGGCATGATATTGTTCCATCACGATGTGATAGTGTTATTGAAATTTTGGATCAACGTTAATACTGATTTGATATCACCTAGTCAGTTGTTTATGTCACGACATGTCAGCGTTTCAAACAACTTTGTTTGTAGCAGGAAAGTGTTGGGCAAAATTGCGAGCCCCTAGGTCATAGAAGCCAATTGGAGGTGGTACCGTTGTCCTCGTCTGATCCTGATCCAGTAATCGTGCATGGCTTTGTAGGATGCATATGCTGAATTTGCGAAAACATTCTTTTTTGGCACCTTTGGTGCAAGTCCCCAGGGCTACAGCCAAGAGTATCTGAAAATCACCAAATCTGGGCCAGATTCTGGTTAGTGCAAGAATCATCGGTGTATTTGCTTGGCTGTGTTACTTAACGATGAGCATTGCACGTGACATTCTGGCTGTTTTTGACAAAACGAGTGACCTCAGCTCTCATTTGCTATCATCTGCTCATCTGCTCATCTGCAAGATTAAAAAACAAATCAAATTAGTCGCAATGTACGCTCTTACCATCTGAAACTATGAAAAGTTTTACAAAATTATGGACAACCAATCACTCAAATTCAGACCTATGTAAAATGGACACTGGAACAAATTGTTCACCAAAGCATACCTTTCCAGTAACGCTTGCTAAACAACTCCCCTACAACGTATCCTGCTCAACAGCCTCAGAACTGTCACCCTTCAAGTCACCTGTCCTTTCCTCGAATTTATTCGTCTTTTCCCACAACAGCCTTGAAGCCACCTCTGCGTCGGCTAACCTCGCTTGCTGGAAAACACTAAAACACTTGGCCTGTTAAAAGAGGAGTACTACACAAGTTACAAATACTAAATGCTACCATCCATAGCATGCAAACTGAACAATGGCTTGTGAGTAGAAGCTGAAACTTGTGTCATGTAACTGGATGAGTTTTAGGTGCTACCTTCACATGCCAACGAGGGCTTTCTGGGCACTTGGAACAAGGCTCTCCACCTAATCGGCCGGACAGACACGAGATAGGTCACATACGGTATCAGAAAGTGTAGACCACTTTTAATTCACACTTTGGGTGATTTACAATGCTATTCCTATCTAATGTGAATTTACAAATGAAATGTGAACAAAATCTATTGGAGGCTACGACATATGAAGTCGTTTACTCCAATAAAGCACCTGCCGTGAGAAGAGGCGGAAAAGATCACTGCATTACTCGCAGAATACACAGTGATTTGAAAAGCAAAGAGTATTACCAGTTGGATAAATCTGCAAGCGGAAGCCCTGCTACAAGAGCCAGCAGAATGCCAATGTCGATGCCCAGTTGGTTCAGCGATCCAAGAGCGCTGCGATCCTCTATGGGAGCGATCTGCCACACTGAAATAAATTAAAACTGCACCCAAAGATATCAGTCACGTCTGAAAATGATGGTGTAATAAGAATGCATCACTTCTGTCATTACCTCTGAGATGTAGAGCGGTGCAACAGCAGACGAGATGCCAATCCCAAGCGCTTCCGGGATGCGTCCCAAGTACCATGCTTTCAAAGCCGCCTGATCAGGAACTGTCCAAACCATGTCCTTTTCTGTGTCAATACATATCACAGAAAACGATCGTTGCTCATATTCAGGTATTCAGGCTAGTATTAGATGATCTCACCTTTGGAGAGGACCTCAGAAACAGAGGCACTGCATTGGGCTGTAATGTCCGGCGTCGCCCTGTTTATCTGCCAATGCACCTCCCGTAAATGCTGCCCCGGCTAATGTGGAACTCACTACCCATCCTGCATCAAATCAGCACTTCATGAACACGAAGTAAATTCCATGGCCAAATTAATTATCCAGATTTAGGGTTAGCAGATGTAAAACCTTGGAGAATAGCATTGCCAGCAAAGCCAAGCCCGGCAGCAATGTGCTCCAAAGAGCCATTGATTACTCTGCAGCTCTCCATTTGCTCCATTACTGAACCATTTCCACCAACTGGGAGACTTGGACGAAACACTAGAGAGAGAACATAAGATAACCATGAACTGACCAGGCGAGTACGAAGTCGCTTATCTTGGTAGCCACAACCCTAACCCTCCAAAAACATGCCAACAAAACCCTCTTGCTCACCAACTTCATCACTCCGCAACCCTAACCCCACATGCTAAAAATTTAACAAAACATCGATACAACCATCATACCTTTCAAAGCAGTATGACATCCCAGGTTTTGCATAAACCCCGAATAGAGGATCCAACAGCATTGCGTTTAATGTTGCCAACAATGGTGAATTCATGTGTTTCTCTTAAATTTATTTCAATCCCTTACATGTCTGAAGTAAGTCGATCCACTACTTTTTCTTCAGGACAATGACAGTACTCAGTTCTGGAGGGTGGTGGCATCTGATGATCCGACGACCCCAGTCCTTCATGTGTGTAGTCGCATGGGCTTGCACTCATTTTCCGTATCTGTAAAAGAGGTTAGAACACTCCCCCAACTAGGACTGTAAGGCCCCGTTGGAATACCGTATCCTCCTTTTTAATGAACACCTTGTCTGCTGTCTTTTCTGGATTGATGACTGATCTAACTTGCAACGAGCTTGGAGATATTTATTGTTGATAGTAAGTTTCATGGTTACAAAGGACCTGCCAACTCAGATAATCAGATGTGACTACCACGAACTCATAAAATCACACCCACGATGAACAAGATGTTTGCTTTCAATATGCAGATTCAGTAGAAGTGATGTAAAGTAAGTGATTAGCGCTGATCTGTTCACCTTGGTTCATTACTACTCGGCTGTGACTTGACAGCCTCGTGAAGGGTAGGCGGCTGGTCATAGCGATACTAGTCGTGCTGATCCTCACAGACTACCCAAAATCCTCTGTCTCTCACACCAAACCCACTTGCACTTGCGTCATCTCTCTTGCCCTGTTTCTCACGCAGCTCAGTGTAGCAGGTCTGCAACCCGCATTGCTCAATGCCGAACATCCGCCTTCTTCTTGTGGATCCGGGGAGTCCGGAATGGTTCATCCGCTACATGCGACTTCGCAACATCGGTGTGGTACCAACAGTGACGCCCACTGAATTCCTCCCGAGTCGGCGCGCCATGGCCGCCTTCTGGGGACCTAAGGCTAGTACCGGTTGGACTTTCCACGATCATGGCAGCCCAGAGTACGAGAATTATGTCCGGCAACTACTCATGCGTGTCCTCCAAATCCAGTGGCCGGCAGACGGGATATTACCATTTCAGTTTGCGAGAGGGGTAATGGCGGAAGCAGTCGGCATGGATGTGAGCTGGGCGGAGTTTGCCTACCTCCAGACCCATACCAGAATTCCCAGGATTCTACCTGAATACCGTGACCTTAACTCTCCACTTCCTAGGCTCCCAGTGGTTCTTCCGAATAAGCGAATCGAGGTCTGTTCTAATCACAATTTGCGTTTTCATTCAACATGTCATGAGAGTGGTTTGGATGTTTGATTTCAGACTGCGTGCATTCGAATTCTATTCCCGCATTTGGAGCTCATTTCCGTGGTCTCTGTAGTAGTATCCCTAGAAATCTACTATTTGCCCAGACGTGTCTATTTGGATTTGCTTGGCTGCTCTGCTCCACGATGAAATATGTATTAATTGTTTCATGTACCATGAGCATCTCCGACAAAATCCGGTACATGCTCTTGTTTGCTCTGTTTCTTTTTTGGATTTCATTGACCCTTGTCCTGGCCCCATGCATGAGACCCCAAGTACTGTATAATTGGATTTCGGTACATCATTGAGTGTTCTTCAAGTTAAACATAACACGGCGGGAATGCAGGGGCTGCCTCATGCACGGGAGATACCTTTCCGCACAGGCGATGTAGAGAACCATCAGACTCCCCGTCGAGCCCCCTCGGTGACGCCACGAACGAATGCGCGACCCCAATCCCCTGCTGCGCCCGATCCCCACAACATTATAGTCCAATCATCGAGAGAAAAAGACAAGGCGTCCACCTCGTCACCTCCTAGGTTGGTCGAACGCGCAGACCCGACAGGTGCTATTGTGAACCTGACTGCCCCGTCCATCCTCGGGCTCATGCAGGTGCGAACAGGTGTCGATGAAGTGGTTCTCAAGAAGAAGAACATCCTTCAAGACGCTCTCAACACGGTCTCCTTGTCTCTGCGAGAGCAAAAGGTCCGGGTGGCAGAGGAGATGGGACGTGCGAATTTCGTGAATCAGATCCTTGCTGAGAAGACCGACAATCATCGTAGAGCACTCCAAGAGTATGACCGCGCTCGAGAAATGTTACGTGCTGCGCGAGTCGAAGCATCATACGAGACTTCCCAGGATCGGAAGGACTTGGGGAATTCGTTCCTTCTAATCTGCGAGTCACTTGTAAATTCAGGTGCTGAAAAAGTGCAGACCTCGCAGGCAAGCTTATCCATCTGGGAATTTAAAGCACAGCGTCAGAGAGCCGCAGTTACACAAGTCAATGAAGAACTGCGCACAGCGGAGGCACGAGTCAGCGAAACGGAAGCCCAAATTCACGCCGACCTCGCTCATCTCCAGGCCGTGTGTGATCTTCTCCAGGAGCTGTAGTGTGCATGTTGGTAGTGGACACATTGACAGGATGATTTGAACTGTACATATGCGGGTACCAGAGCTGGTCACTAAGGTCGGATTAATAGTCGGACATCAGGGTTGCTTCATCGCAGATTGTCACCGGTGGTAAGAGATATAATCACGTAGCATTTCTTCAGGAATGCAGAGCAATTATTTGCCCCATGGCATTGACTCCAAGTAATGTGATTAGGATTTGTCTAGACGCAAAAATTTTGGACTGATATGCACTCTTGAGATCCGAACTTCTGCGAACTCTGAATGTGAAAGAAAACCTTCTCTGTTATGCGTTCGTGACCACATTGTTCTGTTAAACATGCGTTCATTAGCATTAATATTTGCTCGTCCCAGTAACATTGGATTGACATGGCAATGACACAAAACTAGTAATAACATCATAAATAGGTAATTAAAATCAGAAATGAACATTAGAGACTGAATCATGTACATCACAGATCAGGAAATACATAAGCTGTGATCATGTATCAGAATGGAGAATATGTTTTTGCCTAGACAGGAGTCACTGCTACTATCCGAAGAAGATGGATATCATTGCTCTAGAGGTATTGCTCTCTTGAATGTGCTAGCAGCCGGGGTTCCCGTGGGAATCTGGCAATCATGAAGCAGAGTGCACAGTGGCGAGGTCATATGTGCAGTTCATCTGCAGGACATTCCGGGGACAATAAGTCAGAGTAAGTCCAACATAAAAACGAAGGCAAATGAAACTGTGCAACTGGAACATGATCAAATCTGTCAGAAAAGTAGGATGATTTCAGCAAATACTTCGAAGATTTCAAAAGTCTGTGAACAGGAGGTATGTGGAATGATGTATTCTGCAAAAGCTGCCATCACAGGCAATCCCAGAATTAAAGCGACAAGTGAACTCTACAAGCTAGTTCTCACCATGTTCGCAAACAGAATGATATGCGAAAGCCACAAGGAATTTCACCTCTGGAGATGGGTATGTTCCACCTCAGGAAGAATCAGCAGTCCCGAACTACTACTTTGACACTCACTATCTAAGGATCCATGAGATCATACATTCTGAACTCTGCTCATCAATTAGAATCAGGTCTGAGGAATATGTACTACACAAACCTCTGGAACAGCGCTGCAAATCTCCACAGTCTGGGGCGGAAGACCAACATTGAGCTCCCATAGCTGTCGAATGAAAAGTTTCTTGCATTCGGCCTGTGAAAAAAAGTCACACTTCAAGTAAGCTAAGTGTATCAATACAGGTAGAGTTAAGAAGAGAAGTTTCAAGGCACTTAGTTGAAAAAAAGTACACTCCCATCTGTTCTATTAGCTCCCTACCAGGGTTCCAGGGAATATTGAGTTACACGACCAAGTGTGGGAATCAGCACCCATCCACCACGGGTACGTAGCCATGCCGGCACATCACAAAGCAAAGGATGCAGTGAAAAAACTTGTCAGGCTGCCACCTAAGTGTAGAGTGAATATAGATCACTCGTCTAAAGAGAATTGAGCACAATCAAGCATATTGCAAGTCTTTGGCCAATATACATGAAGGGGACGCATAACACATGTGTGACACCATGGCCAGAATCGACAACCAGCCCAGTGAGTAATCCTGCCAACCGAACCACCAAGCGATATATATTACAACCAATGCGAACTAGTGCCACTCCTGCTATAACACCAACACAATGTCCAACAAAACTGAAACGCTGTCAACTATGTATAGGACAGCAAACTTTAAATTCTTGTTACCTGTGTGCTAAATCTGTGGGACAAAGCCTTGACCAGTGGAACTTAACCCCTAAGCGTCCATGGTAACCAGAATGGTCACCATGTTTATTTTGAACGGTTTCGGGTAGGTCCTACTTGGACTTCCTCTTGTTCAGACTTGTTTGTTTTTAGACCAACACATGCAATGATCTTCACTAATTCTTGTGATATAAAATTTGGTCCCATCTGAATTATATCAATTTTCGCAATATGATCAATTGAATTTTTCATATTGAACTGTGAATCCCTGGTCCTTTAAGGCTTAATATCTCGGTATACATACCCTCTGCTTCAGGCCTTGTGTAACAAACCGAGAAGCAAAGCAGTGTGAAATTAAGTCTTACGATTCAAAACGGGAATAAGTGATCAAGGGGATTCAATAAACAAGCCAATTTGCTACATTAAATCCTACTTGGAATTGAACACCTTAAATTGTATGATAAATTTTCTTCTCTTTCAAAATGTGTGGGCACTTGTTAGAAGCGGAACAGTTTGATTATCTACAGAGCGATCTAAGAAATCTGCAACCTCTACTCATCCAACACAAACTCAACCTCCTGGATACTCAGGAGTTTTACTCAGACCAACGATTTCACCTTGGGCATTCAAGGTCACCACTGTTTGAATTTGGATAAATACGGCGCCAAAACTGTATTTCTCAAACATTGTTTCAATCTGTCAGATAACCACACCATTCATGTCAAATAAGCTCCGTGCTAAGTGACCTGCAAAAAATGGGACTATTGCTCGTGTACAGGAACACAAGCGTACTCACAAAAAGCCTAATCTTTTTAAATACACACATGGTCTGAAGTAGAATTGGCGCACCATTTTTTCGCGATTTTTGGTAGAGTTCGAAGGTGGGTCGGTGAGCAAAATTTTGCATTCCGAGGGATCCACCTGAACAATCAATAAAGAGAACACGACAAGTGCAGTTAAACACCAGGGGGATGAGAGTACTGAGATAGACAGAATCATGAGCATTGCGCAATGAAAACTGGTAGAAACAATTGGCCACGGGGTAGAAACTCAGAAATTTAACAATTCAAAACAACTTACTTTAAGGACGATGTAAAAGGTATGGTCCCCATATATGACCCATATCATCCCAGTTTTGTACAACGCCATTGGAGATGGGATAAGTAACTTCGAGTTGCTGCCGTTGTTCGGAAGCTGCTGTTCCCACAAATATGTCCGGTCCAATAGAATATCAACCATAAGAATAGGGGCAAAAGAATGTGCAATGATAAATTCACTCTTTAGATCAACTCAACAAAACAGAGAATCGTGGCTCGTGCTTTTAAGGTCAGAGAACAGGGACAATTCAAAGGGAATTTGCACATACATTATTCTCTGGTGTTAGTGATGTTTTCTTTTTAAAATAACTTAAATATCAAGAGTGCAGCATGCTTAGTTCACAGAAGAACCTTCTGAGTCAAGATCTTCAACTCTAAGAACCTGCAGTCCGCAAGATCACGAACCGAACAGTTGCTAGAGGGAACTTCTCCATGTCTAGTTTGTGATGCCCGGATAAAGCAGGACATTATGTCAACAATAAGACTCTGATGACGGGGCAGGTCCTTATCATGGGAGCCTTCATTAGATTTTACCGCAAAAGCTAATTGTATTAGGGGTCTGAAAAACTGGCGCTCAACTCCTGGTCTCCAAGATTTTCTTCATACCGCAGCATAGGTCGACCCACCAAACATAGAAACGCAGCAGCTGGATAGTTGTCCCCAGCAAATCCACACTTGACAAACTGCACATGAAAAAAAACAGCACAAGATAAACTCAAAAGTTTCAGTGAAAATCTCTAACATGAAACCATGAAACCATAGATTATTTATCCTTTCTACATATTTGCAATGTAAAATATGATAAGAAATAACCTTTGACTTATAGTAACTTGAAAGATGAGCAGATTTCGAAGTACTTTCGGGATGTTTCGATTGCCCCACAATTAGAACAATTTGCTTCAGATTGGTACGCATTCCACATATCTTGAATCTGCTTCAAATCTTCTCCAACGTTGATGAAGTAGTTGCTACTATCTGCCAAACTAAACCCTGTAGAGATAGTCCAATGAAACAAAAGCCCCGGAATTGACATGATTGTCATTCCAGGGCGTTGAACAATTCTACGAACGCCAAAGCGATGCATGTCTTCTTTTGAAATATAAACACCGGGCTTGTCACAAAATGTTTGGGGATAACATCTTTTTTGAAGAGTGTTATTTAACCATTTTCGTCTTTTCAAAAACTCCTTGAATTCCAAACCCTTACAGCGTGGAACAAAGTACCAAATTTTGGGGGCTCCAACCACTAATAAGTTGAAAGTCGCAAGCATCGCATCTTCCACATGAATGGAAGTGCGTGTTCCAAACGTAGATGCTATAATTGCCCCTCGATTAACACCTTGAATAATTTCCAAGCCTCTTCCATTTCTGTTCTGTTCACACCAAAGCCTCACACATTTTCCAAATGCATCATCTAATAATGGAAAACTATGCGCAGTTCTGCAATCACCTTGTTCAATGTCCTCCAACTGATGCTCGTTAAAATCGTATAATTCATACACGGCATCTTCATTGGCATCAAGACACTTCACTTGTAAATGCCTTGAATTTGCATCCACAAGCGAATCTCCCCCTTGAAGTGTAAATCCCAACGGCATAGTGTCACAATGTCGATTCATATCCAAATCTTGATCGTAAAGAATCTCCAACTTCTTTGGCATGTGATAAAAAAGAGCTTCTCGAAATATATCGGGCACACCATCATCTCCTACCCACGCCTTCATCAATTCATCAATCTTTTTCTCGAGTGCCAAAGATTTGATAATGAAATCTTCGAGACAAGTTTTTACATTCTCTGGATCCTTGCACGTTGCAAGTGATTGAGAGGAAGCTCCAAATTTGTGTTTCTCTAACTTCATCTTGCACTTGCCACTTTGTGAGAATAATTGGTTAAGGTTCTGAAAATCCATCCCTGCCTTTTTCCAAAACATTGTTAACCGATTGTTAACAACCCAAAATCCATCATTCTCCAAAATAGATCTGTCAGCGGATTTGATGGCCTCAAATACCTTTGAAGCTTTACAAGAGTGATGTTGTAATACCCACACTTTGTTTTCAGTTTCCTGGGTATAAGATAAAATTACTTCGTAGGTATCCAAAACATCACGGTAAGGAAACCTCTCTGTTTCCATATTTAGCATCAGCTCAAGCTCCACAAGTAAAGACAAAAGAGCTTTGTTCCCTGAGTCTTGCACTTTACCCTTCTCCTTCATCAGTTCAGATTCCAAACAAGAAGACAAGTACGTGGCCTCAACATCAAACTTTTGATGAAGTAAAATGTTTGATTTACAAAGATCACCAACCTCCAGTTTTATCAAATCCTCTGATGAAACCTGTAATCATACACACAGAACAACAATTTATATCCACCCTTTCTTAAGCCCAAAGAACTCATACACCAACATTCCAACACATAAACTTCTCCATAAAATCTTAAACACCCACAAAACTTGAAAAAAGGATGTTACAAATGAGATTTCTACATAGGCAATATATACGTACCAAGTCCCATGTATGCTCCTCCAAACTCTACATTTACATACCCACAACAACTTGGATCAGGAAATCATATTCTTCTCAAGTGTCTTTGATAGACGATCACAATAACAAAAATTTAACATATAAAACTGTGAAACTAATTGACAAATACACCATAATCAGGAGAAAATAAATCAATTGCAAAAATAAATTACTTCATTGCAAACTTATCATATTACCTTAATCAGGTTGACTGCCTTCTGATGTTGTGGTGCCTCCTCATGATTTGAATTAAACCTATACTTGTACTTGCAAATATTGCAAAAAGCTTCAATAGGGCCACATGGAGGATAACCCAAATGATGTCTTGAAGCATCATGACTGTCAACTTGATCAATTGGAAATTTTTTAACGCAGCAAAGGCAAACAAGCGCTCTATCAAATAGAATGTATGAATCCTGTCCAGTACAAAACATAGTGCCAAACATCAGAATATACTAATAAGAATAAACTCTATATACCTACATATGATATTCACTTCAGTGAAATGACATGAACAACTAAACAAAAATTCACATCTCATCAAAATCTAGAGCTCGAATCTAAACAGGAGTCAAAGAGCATACCATTCTCAACTGCTCCTGTAAACATAATAACAAAATAACCACCACACAATCACAAACACCACACAATCAATAAGTGTAACAGCAAATACGTTTACAATAAATTAAAATAAAACACTCACATATCTGTACCAAGCAAGCTCAAAACCAAAACAGACTCCCACACGATCACACACAAGCAGACCCCATGAAAAGCACGGTGGCACGCGAATCGCTTCACGCACATACCGGCTCGCACAGAGGCACTGCCAACTCACCGCAACGCATGGTGGCGGACGAATCACTTCGCCCACATACCGGTCGCAAGTGACGCACAAACAAACTACGCACGCACACAATCAAACAATCGACACTACCACACATTCACACACAAGCAGACCACATGAAAGGCACGGTGGCACGCGAATCGCTTCACGCACATACCGGCTCGCACAGAGGCACTGCCAACTCACCGCAACGCAGTGGTGGCGGACGAATCACTTCGCCCACATACCGGTCGCAAGTGACGCACAAACAAATCTACGCACGCACACAATCAAACAATCGACACTACCACACATTCACACACAAGCAGACCCCATGAAAGGCACGGTGGCACGCGAATCGCTTCACGCACATACCGGCTCGCACAGAGGCACTGCCAACTCACCGCAACGCGTGGTGGCGGACGAATCACTTCGCCCACATACCGGTCGCAAGTGACGCACAAACAAACTACGCACGCACACAATCAAACAATCGACACTACCACACATTCACACACAAGCAGACCCCATGAAAGGCACGGTGGCACGCGAATCGCTTCACGCACATACCGGCTCGCACAGAGGCACTGCCAACTCACCGCAACGCGTGGTGGCGGACGAATCACTTCGCCCACATACCGGTCGCAAGTGACGCACAAACAAACTACGCACGCACACAATCAAACAATCGACACTACCACACATTCACACACAAGCAGACCCCATGAAAGGCACGGTGGCACGCGAATCGCTTCACGCACATACCGGCTCGCACAGAGGCACTGCCAACTCACCGCAACGCATGGTGGCGGACGAATCACTTCGCCCACATACCGGTCGCAATGACGCACAAACAAACTACGCACGCACACAATCAAACATAACTAGCCCCCAACAAAATCCTAGAGAATTATACCACTCAAAAAAGCACAACTAAAAAGGAGTGGCTAGTAAATAAGAAATTTTTAAAAAGCAAAATATCATGACCAAAGCATGAGTTGACCTCGCATATCTTACCATCAAAATTAGATAATCGTGCTCTATGTTGGCCTACCCATTTCCTTGGATGCTACGCATGCTGTGACGACCTACAACAAAATGAGGTAGATCAAGAATCATGGTCATCCGTGCATCCAAGACCCAGACGAAAGCATTCAGAAAAAATCAGGTGTAGTGACAAAACGAAGCTAAAGTTCAATCTCTCGCGCCATTAATTTTAAACTATACCGATGAGGAGAATACGTCGGTGTAGTGCACGTATTACGCAGATTACGCCAATCTCAGCCATATAAATCAGCGAATTCGGAATGGCCGGTCGACCCAGTCATGACTGCTCACTAACAGCCCTAAACTGCAGGAGAAACTAAAGAACCATATAAAATACCTACACGATCATGGTCTCCGACGCAAGTATCTCCGCGCAGACCTGTCCCTCCGCTCCTCATTTTCTTACCCTCACCTGGCACCAGCGTATTCTCTTTCTCGTCCACCACTAACCCCGCCATTCCGCCCCTCATCTCTCTCTTAAAATGTGACATACTAATCAATTCTCCGTCACCACGTCAAAACTCCAAAACTTCTCCAACCAGATAAAATAAAACCGGCAGCGACAAAAATGCCCTAGAATCAGGAGACCGTCATTAACATCACTAACAAAAGCCGCACCGGCCTGATCAGAACCAAAAACTGGCGCAATCCAATTGCCTGTACAAATTCTCCAAACATTCGATATAAAAACTGCCTTAAGCTATCCCCTGTATCAACTATTCAAAGAGCTTCACATGTGGCGTGACAATGATTGGAATGTTGCACTCACCTAGCCCAGGAATTGGCTGGAGAGTGTCTAAGTCTTGGGTGTTGCTACCAGAAAATGGGAGTCTTACTGGAGGAGTCAGTTGCTTGATACCTGATGGACACCATAGGTCACCAAATGTCAAGAGATGATTAAACCCATAAAGTTTCAAGCTGATTTACTGCACTCTCCGTGTTATTGCTCGAGTACAATTGCAGAAGCAGGCTGACCAGAAAATATGAAAACAACCAAGTTTCAAACCTTGGGCACTAAAGGGTTAACAAAATCGTTTCCAATTGTTATGGCTGATCACCTAGTCTAACAATACCTCTACCAACAAGAAAAGGCCGATACGATGCACTCAGACATGTTGCCTAATCATGATCCTACACAAAGAAGTGTCCTGGAACGAGAAGTGCAGGCATGTTCTTAAGTTGAAAAGATAATACACCTGAGAAAAACGCCCGTGAGCTTCAGCGGTCCACAAAAGTCAACTAAAGTCAGCCTCAGCAAACCCTGGTAATACACACAAGAGAGAAAAATCGCTTAACCACTTCTTTACAGAGTCAAAGAAGATGAACAATGTGAGCAAGATAGCCACACTAGGCTATGCATACATTTTACGATGCATGTGGGAGAACTCTGAACTTTTCTGGCAAACTGATACCTTCAATAGCATGTTGACCCGTAGATCAGCAACTCCATAGCCACGCAGGGCCAGGCACAAAAGATCTGGACACCCCTTGATAAGCTCGCTGCATGAATACGTTCCAGGCTCCCTTCCAGATCTGAAATCGAGTATAGGGTATCATCCCTAATTGTACAGATTCTGATTCCAAATTCAAAAGTCAGCACGGACGCACATGGTATTGCATGCGCACATAGGAATAACGCAAGAGCTAACTCACATCGATTCCAGTCCGGTTCCCCTGGTTGGAAGCACAGACGGTAACATTCGGACAGTGAGACCCCGAACACTCCATCAAGGATCGCAATGTTGTGTTCTTCTGCTGTGCATCCAATGTCCATATCAGCAGAAGTTCACGATTTCACACTAACAATATACTCTAGCATTGGTTAACACTTCCAGCAATCGGATACATTCCCTCTTATAACACACAGTTGGTACATACAATGCAGCTCTTATTTGACACGAATTGGAAGGACGCTCCAAGCTCCAAACCCTAAAAGCTCCTTTAGGTGATTTTCCACCAACGCAGCGTTTCCAAATTGTTGCACCGACGACAGAAGCATCTTGAGAATATGTGTGCAACTCTTACATGTCGCCGCTCCCACCAACGCAGCATAGAACCTTGTGCCAATCCGAGAACGTAAGGATATCATCTACACTGTGCGCACTCGGGTATGTATCAATACACCAGCTTCACCGTCCTTGCCAATCCCCGCATGATGGCAATGTCAGGGGAAAAGGGAGCTCAAGATGCACCCTTTTCGGCAAACGGAGCAGGTTCCAGCGGCCCAACCTTTTTGGCAAACGGAGCAGATTCTAGCGGCCCAAGGGAATCCAACTCTTTCAAAACTTCAAAATAGAGAAATTAAAAACAATTCCCTCGAAAGGAAGAAGACTCGATTCCGGCTCCTCCTAAGCAACAAATGCAGCAGAAACTATAGAACCATAGATACCTGCACGAAAGTGGTGTGCGACGCAAGTATTTACGGGCACCCGTCCCTCCGCTCCTCGTTCTCTTCCGCCTGGGGAGGATCAGCCCCCACACTCGTACCCTCGCGGGATGGAGTGTGGGGGTCATCCATGTCGACCCACATCCTCCGAACCCTGGTCAGTGGTTACCTGGCCGTTCGCCTCTCCGTTCCCCACTCCTAAGCTCCCCGCTCCCAGCTCCTCCACTTGCCGCCTTCCCGCCCTCCCGCCCTCCTGCCCCCTGCTTCGTTTTGGGCTCTGCTTCGTCGGCTCCTGTGTCGCCTTCCCCGCCCTCCCGCCTCCCATCGCCGTGGTCGCCCAAGCCGTCGCCTCCGCCCTGCTCGTCGTGCTCGCTGTCGCCCTCGCCTTTGCTGAACTTTCGACACTGAACTTCCGGTACTCCGACACTGAATTCGATGTGAGTGAGTCCAGCGTCGCCTCTGGAGAGCTCCGCCAATTCTCTGAGTTCTAGCACATGACATCGTAGCTTGGAGCTACTTGAGATCTGAGAGCCACCACCTGAGGGCTGTTGCAGTTTGTGCATTTGTTTACTTGGCTGTCTTAAACACTTCAGGCTTCATCATAATCAGAGACTGTCACCTTCGTGCAACTAGCTCCGGTCAGGAGTAGCGCATTTAGGTTTGTAGCACACGGGTGAAGTGAATTAGGCACAGACTCCAAGAGCTGCAATTGATGTTCACAGTTACCGTTTGTGGGCACCGCATATGATATTCAGGGAAAGAAGCTGTTTGTGTGTGAAAGGGTGAATCAGCGTCAAGCTGTTTGTGAATAATTCCTTCTCTGATATCGAGTATAGATGCCAGGGAGAGTATTGGCGCAGCAAGCAGATTCACTTCAAGACTCACTTCAAGACATGTCATCTCCAACCACCAAGATGAGTGTGTAAAAATTCACCTTCCCAGGCAATGAGAGGTTGCCCATTATAGCCAAGACCACGCCATTCCACCCCAGCAAGGTGTTTAGGGTTTAGGTTTAGGGTTTTAGGTTTAAGGGTTTAGTAAGTGTTCATATAATATTTAGCTTGCTCATGCTTCAGATATACCACTTGAGAAATCCAATTGGGTATACAGATAGTTAAGTTGTTTTTCACTACAAAACATAACTTTCCGGTTCACAAAAATAGTTGTTTGTTCCACCAGGTGACGCAAATAATTGATAAAATCTATACATGTTTTGAAAGAATAGTTAAGATAAATGCTTGATAAAAAGCGTAGGATATTTGAATGATTTCGTTTGGAAAAGATGTGGATATCAAGTCGAGTTTTCGATTTTGATTTAAAGATGGAAGTTGGAGCATTTTCAAAGTAATCACAAATTGTAATTCATATGATACGAAGTTCCAACATCAATTTCATCGTTGATAATCGTAAATTCAATAACTATATCTAAAAGAAGCAAAAGTAGTGTATCTACGACTTTGTGTTATAGAGGTTTACTGAAACATATATCTTCACAAACTTATTAAAAAAAATGGTTTAACAACGAAAAAATTGTCAAAATGCGTACTACTATATATTCACAATTGATCAAATTATATTGGCAAGGTATCACAACATACATTGATGATGAAACCTATATTTATATCGCAAAATTACCACAAACTATTGGGACCATGAAACTCCACAAATGGAAAACCGTAAGTTGTAAGCTTCATTTAATTCCTTTTCTACTTCTATATCTTCATATACTCCTACACTTGAACCCTATACTTTGGATTCAACTTTCTCCAAATTTGGTATTTCTAGGTGAACCTCGAGGTCCCCCACGTATTGTTTTGTTTTTTTTTTTTTTTTTTTTTTTTTTTTAAGAAGAAAACAAAAATTCAAATACGTTTGCTACCCTAAATCACTACTCCAATTCCATAGTGACTCAAGTCAAAAAGTTCACCACTTTTACGAACGCCCCCTTCTAAACCGACAAAGACCAGCCTCAGAGTTTTTAGCAATTTTTTTGAAATCTTCCTTTTAAAAATCGTCATGATCCGAGATTGTTGAAATTTTTCGAATTTTTATTTATTTTATTTATTTATTCATCTATTTATTTATTTATTTATTTCAATTTTTTTATTTTCCTTTTCCTTTTCCCCCCAGAAGTCACGAATTTATAAGGGGCACCTCCTCACCTTTAGCCAGAGGGCTTCAGCTCACAATTTGTTTTCTGTAATGCATCACTAGTGGAAAGTGAGCGTAACTAGTTCCTGCCCTGGGCGGTTGCCTGATGAGGGCTTGTATTCTTTCCTTCTTGCAATTAATTTTCCTTCAAAAAAAGAAAAAAAAAAAAAAAAAGAGAGAGAGAGAAACTGAGCCTAACTACACTGAAAAAGAACACCGACAAACCCTTACGGTGTAGATCTAAAATGGGAGGTCCACACTCATTGGCTGTTGGAAGTGTTCAGTGTACATTGCCTGACGTCTTCCCCGAATGCGCTGCTTCTGGACAGCAAGGGATGTCGGAAACTGTGCGGCCAATGGGAGTCGATCCCGGAATTGGGCGGTGGAAGAAAACCATTCATTTCCCTCCCTGTTCCTTCTCATGTCGCTTGTACAGTACAAAGGTTATTTCCGAATTCCTGTAAATGCAAAGCGACGACTGCAGGGATGGTATTAGGCGGATGAAAACGCTACTCCGGATGGGGGATGAAAACGCTACTTCTGACGTGGATATGGGGGGTATACGTGGAATTTGAGGTGGCATTTTTCCGACTTCGTTAGGGTTGTGACGACATCTGATTGATGATGGGTGCTACAGCGGATCTCATTCATCAATACATTGCTCAGTGTAAACGAGGCGTACGCAGACATTTACAATATGGGTTATATTAGTGCGAGTTCAAAAAGCAATGCTTTCGCTAGTGCAGAATTCTTGGTATCAAGCGAGTCAAGGTTCAGCTGGATGTTCTACACTATAAGCTTCATATGTCCATTGGATTGTGAGGGCTTCAAAAAGTACTACAATATATCCACTACTGCCGAAAGAGCTTGGTTTCCATTACTGTGACAATGTCTGGTCAAGTGGAGAAGAGTCACAGCATGAAATGAACCGCACCTACATGACCTACTTAGAAAACTGTACATTAATCCACCGAGTGCATCTGGGGTCAACTTTAAAAACCGTTTGCCATTCCTGCATGGTATCACTCAATTTGTGCGAGGAGGTCCTTCAGAGCTTGAAGGTGGTCCAATCTTCCAATGAAAACATTGCATGCTATGAAGTATCGATCCTGCTCCTTCGACAGCTCCTCTGAAAGTCGTTCGATGAGTGCCGTCTGGCGTCGATTTTTGAAGTCCCATCCTGCAAGTCTGGTGGCTGAAACTGCGATACTGTTCTCCAGGGACTTGCAGAGATTCTCGCAAATTCTGAGAACGGCTTTAGCTTCACGTTTCGGCTGAACATTATCTGTCTCGGCTTCTTCAAGTTTTGCAGCGGATAGGACATTCCGTGCACTCTCAAATTCTGCGATCACCCGGTTGTGACTGTCTCTGTTCTCGACAAGCTTGCGCTCAACGTACTTCAGTCGCTCCTTCTCTGCCTTCACGCGTTCACGGCTCTGCCGGAGCTTGTTCAGGGCCTCATGTCGGGCTTCCATTACCTTGTTGCGCTCTGTGTCGACCAAGTCGTCCATCCCTGACTGAACTAAGAGCATCCCCCTCATGGCTGAGCACAGAAGGTCTGGTACGAACTCGCCGTTGGGGCAGAGCCGAGAAAGGAAACCGCCAGCTGATGGAGTGTGCGTTGGGCGAGTGACAGGAACAGACGTTGCTTCGTCGGGAGCAGACCTCCGAAGACGCACTGTCCAGGTAGGAAGAGGAGTGCTCGGGTCTGTAAGTGAGTGTGGCTGGGCTGTCAGAAGCTCTTCCTCACCACCCGACATTTCCTCTGGGTCCGTCGGAGGGAGCTGCAAATTCTGCATACAGGATGATGAGAGACTCATCTGGTCGCAACAATCAGGGACGAAATAAATGACATGGTTTAGGATGGGTGATCGGTGAGAACGGTGCGACTGCATATGACAGGGGACGCAAGGGCGGAAGGAGCACATATAAGCTACCTCCCATGTTCGAATCCAGCGATGTGTAAGGGTGCCGACCAACAGTACCTGGAATTCGGGGCCGGGCGACACTTTCTCCAGTGGTGGCAGGGGATCCTCGATGTTACCATAGTCCTCCAGAACGCGAGGATGCGGGCCATGACTCTGGTGCGGGTGGGTAGCCTTGAAGGCGAACTCCGCCCAGTTCACCTCCAGTCCCATTGCTTCAGCAAGCACTCCGCGGGCGAAGTGAAATGGCAGCACGCCCGAGAGAGGCCACGGTTGCTGTAGCACACGGGTGTACAGTTCTCGGATGTAGCGCTCATATGCATCGTTGCCATGGTTATCGAAAGTGAAGCCAGATTTGTGCTTTGGTCCAAAGAATTGCGCTAGCTCCACTCGGCTCGGGAGGTACGCCGAGGGGGTGACGGTGGGGGTTACACCGGCGTTGCCGAGCCTCATGTACCGCTGAAACCACGGAATTGATGCGGGTTCTGGCTTAGACATTACGCGAGGAAGATGCGGTTAATTTCGCGACAGCTATGGCTGAAACAACAAGGAGAGACTACCCGGGGGGGGCGGGGAACAGCGACAGAAGCAAATTTCCGTGTAGACGGGAATCTGTTGCCACACGAGGACAATGACAGACCGGCAATGCGAAAGCTGTGAGGACAAACGAAATCGCAACGGCAAATGCAAGTCTCGCTACGACATCTAGACCATGGACATCAACGGAGTAACCACGCGACAGAAGCGCAGAGAAGCGGACATGTCCAGAAGAGCGGCTGCAAATATCAAGGGGGGAAAGAGAGAAGCTCTGGCGACTAAGTAGAATGGGGAAGGAGGGGTGGTCATGTAGGGATTTGTAGGAAGATCACTGACCTAATTGGTGAAGCCATAGCCACGATTGATGGCTGGCCGCCAAGGCCAGATCTCTGGAGATCTCCCCCGCATGCAATTTCTCGACCACCTTGTCCAACTCAGTATTGATTACAAGGGTCGACAATTTGGCTTGAGGCGTCCCATCAGATGGATGGCGACGTTCAGTTCTGAGCTCCTATACGAACACAATCCAGGGTGGATCCTTGGGTTTTCATGCACCTGTGGTTGGAGGAGAGAAAACATAACATCAGCCCCCCCCCCACGATCAGCCCATGCACCATGCGCGTCGACTAGGCAAATCTGGTGATGGGTCCCCGGTCACAAGAACGTCTCTTCAGTCAGTTCCCACATAGTTCCCCAACTAGTGAGGGAACTCTCTACGTCCGGGTTAATTCACTAATTGATTGAGTCGAAACCCAGTGTACTCACGAACAGCGGGTATAAAACAGGGTATTATCATGACGCCCACGGAAAGTTGATACCCGGGTGAAGTTGATGGGTATGCACCGCGGTCCGTCTGCTGATCATCTTCTTCAACTGTAAAAACACACACCACATAAGGTCTTCAGAATTCGCATAAATCAACATTGGGGGGGGGGGGGGGGGGGGGGGGGGGGGGAGGGGGGTACTGAGTTGACCATGGGTCTAAAATCATGTTGACACAAAGTAAGAGTAGGGGTTCACGGGAGAGGAGCTCGAACTGCTAATACTTGTATGCTTTCTAACATAAACAGACCTTAACGAAGTAGTATTTATGAATAAGATCTATAATCTTTACAAGTGACAAGTAGAGAACACGTCATGACGATGGCGTTTGGGCCGGTGTAACTAACTGAAAGGGTGGTTTACGTCGAGAAGAAAACGAGCCAAGGATGCCCAGTCTGGGACAGTGTCCTCGAGCGCTGTGATCACGTACGGGAATCGCCGTCTCACAACCGAATACGATACACACCCTCGGCAACCATCATAATTGTCATCAGATTCGGGCCACCGAGAGCATGGAGACGACGCCCAGCTCCTAAACGGCACCATGTCTGTAAGTACATACAGGGATTGGTCAAAAAACAAATTGGCACCAGTGCAGGGGAATAACAAGAATGGCACGAAGACAATACTCAGAGAGATCACTACGCTGCCTAGACCAGGGTTTAACGGACCAAAGAAGACCACAGTAGAATCAGCACTCGCCCACAACATCGTCAGAAAAAAACCATGGTCCACGGTAGTAATAATTCCGCATGATAAAGATTATGAACAACTTCTTGCATAAAATTAACGACATGTACCAGTTTCGGAAAAAACATACCACGCCAAGGAGCGGTTTTTGCATGAAGAGGGAGGGACGTTTGAATTCGTCCCAAGAAGCGAGGGCAGGAATAGTGCACCCACCTGCAAGACAGTGTCTTCGACCAGAAATTGCAACGTTAAGAATGTCGCAAACGCAACGCAGCCATGATCACCTCTCATAGTACATAGGAGGATCACTCATGATCACCTCTCATAATTCATGACTTAACAGGAAATAGCATCGAATCGTAGGGGTAGTAGTGATAACATTGGGGAGAAGTCAGAAACCAACATCGTCAGTACCTATATAAACACTGCTGCAAATACAGGCGAGGTAACGGACAATGGCACAGCATACGGTACTATCGTGCACCCAGCATAATCCGAACCAGGCGGCCCTGAAATCAAAAATTATCGAGTACAACAAATTTTTAATGAGGTCCATCGGACAGGGAGTTCGGATATCGACGTACCTGGCCCGAGATGCGTTACAGTGCTCTCCAGCTCATAGACATGGCGTGCGTAACGCAAACTAACAATACCTCGAACCAGTGGATGATAGCGGTGGTGGGGTACCGTAACAACGGGAGCCCACAGCGAGGCAGGAGTCGTTGCCGTCATGGTCACCTGGCAGGACAGAAGGACCCCGCCTGTCCGAACACATTGCGATCAGCAAACGTCAGGATTGGAGTAGAAAGAAATTTCACACGTCGACAACGCTGCATCGTAAACACGGGACGTCTTTCGTCGACACTGACCCTAAACCGAAACCCATTCGTAAGAGCAAATTCTTCCAATGGCGGGAGCACCCGTCGAAATAACGCCTGGGTCGCAATGCACCAGGGGCGTCAATGACCGAGATAAAAAAAAAAGACGGACGCAACGGATTCCAACCGTTATGGATGAACCCTAAACCATAGCCTCTGCATCGCGCTCGCACCCCCAAGCCACTCTGGCCAACACAACACGGGAAACTCAAGAACACTCCACTCGGTGCCCCGGAACACACCTCGCGGACAACCACGCACGTCCCCAGCCGCGCAACAACCCCGCCCCGCAACCGCGACACAGCCGACCGCCTCCAAGCTGGAAGCTCCCTCCCTCCTCCACCGCCGACGCCCAACCGCCACCCTCAGGTTCATAAACCCACGGCCAGAACCCGTCGACACCCGTGAGCTGATCATCACCTGATACTCAGTGTCCCAGTGAGATGCTCGGTGTTGGTAGGTGAGATGGGGTGAATTGGCGAGGAGGGGGGGTTCGGGTGGACAGAGAGATGGTGGCCATGTCGAGTGGAGATCGTCGCATGAACGAGAGGGATATGGGCATGGAGGTAGAGCTCGAGGAGAGGTTGCAAACACAGAGCAGAGGCTGTTTCTGTCTCGCCCCGGGGCCAATGCTGGACAGGCTGGACTGAACACGGAACACGGAACTCGGGGCAAGGAACACGGGAGAGGTAGTCGTTTGGGAGTGGGTCGTTCACGGTGGGGGAGGGCTTTTAGGATGATTCTGCTTCACTCTATACCACATGGGTGGAGCTGTGAGGTACCAATAACTGAAGGAAACTGAGTCAGTGATGAAAATTTGATCCCAATGCCACAGTGAAGCCAAAACCTCAGTACTCACTGATTTTTTTATTTTTTTTATTTTTTTTTGCTTTGTACACAGAATATTCTAATTAAATAATTCAACGATAAATTTTATAATGAAAATCTTTAAAATTAACGTTCAGAAATTTAACTATTACATTTGGGATTTTCTAAAAATGAAAAAATAATTTGATTGATTGGGTCAAGTGATTATCTTATGATAAATGATTTTGTATAAAAGGTTTTTTGCATCCTAATTCTTTGATTCTTAAAATTTTGAGTTTTCTTTATTTTTATCATTAAATGGATGATAAATTAAGGGCTATAAAACCCAAAAGTCAATGACATCAACCCCAGCTACCCCGTGATCGCTGCTTTGAGTGAACCCTAAAATTACTTAACGGGCAACGGGTCCTACCTGATTGTTTTGCATATGCTATTCTTACTGTCCAAAAACGGCCTTTGTTTGTGAATTTCAGTATACCCCCTAGTGAAAAATGATTTTTTTGGAAACCTTCCACAACTTTTTTGAATATATATATTTTTAATAAAATTAGCTAACTTAGTCTTCTTTGACGTGCATCAAAATCACCAAAATCCATGAGGCGAAAAAATGTTCTTTTGGGCCTTCAAAACTCTGCTGTCCCCTTTTTTCGCAGTGGAAAAAAAACTTGTTTTCCTACTTTGAACGTTACGATCTTGCAATTGGTGAAGAATGAGTGTGTGAGATTTGGTGGACATGTAGACATGGAAGTTAGCTACATGATCTTACGGTTAGATGTACCAAAACAGACCCCAAGTTTGCAAAATCCACCTTGCTTTGAAGAGGGGCTGTTTTGAGGCAGTTTTGATGAAAAATACCCTTAGAATTTTAGGGGTTAAGGGAGATGATATCTGGATGATAGTTTGACAACATCTGGGTGATACTTGTCTGATTCTCATGTAACACATGGATGATATTTAGTTTTTTTCAACTGGAAATTTGCCTAAGACATTCAAGTTCAACCGGCTAAACCTCAATTCTGGTCGGCTGATCTCTAACTAGCTGCACGATCTCCCCATACATTGTTCGGAGTGCGCCCTGAAGGAAGCTACAGTATTTATATAGGGCTAATAGGTTGGAAAATAGGCCTTCAAGTACTTCTGCAATCGACAATAGTCAGACGCAGAACATATCGTCAGGGATGAATTAAAACTGGGAGATACATCTGTGCATCCAAACACGATACGTATACTGGAGACTGTAGCATACGGCAAGTGCTGGGGAAAACGAAATATAACCTTATGGAGAACGATTTCATCCGCGCCGATGAAGATACTACCTGTATTGCATACGACTACGATGTCGTCGTATGTATCCGTATGCGAGTTAAAGGACCCAAAGCCGGGGACCGTACGATTGCAGTAATACATATAAACATGTAGGCCGTAGGGACACTTTAGGTCCAGTACAGGTTTAGGGTATCAAGGATCCGAGACTTCGAAACAGTGCAGCCGGTGGTGTGGCGCCATCGCCAACAGGTGCCCCGGAAGGTCCCCAACGCAAGTCAATATAATGAAGAGAAAAACAGGACCTCTCGCTGGTGCTTTTCCGCCTTGTTGGCAGGATATTGTTGCTCTTGTTTGAAAGATAGCATTCTGTAATCCAAAAAATTAATAAATCACGAAAATGTGGTCATCCAACATTTGGACGCATGGACTTTTGAAATTCACAGATGTTCCTCGGACATGCTGTAACTGACGTTCTGCTCACAAACTCCTCGAGTAACATATTTCAAGAATTTACGATGACAAAGGCCAAAACCAGACCTGGTGAACCATAACTTCGTGCAGACATATGTATCCAAATTCAAATAAAAGACACGGTAACGGAATCGATAGGCCATGTCCTCCATAATCTTCCGATCTAACTCCCCCACATCGACCCTTTTCACTGGAGATGGAGTGGGAAACTGACATCCACCATGTACTCTGCTAAATTAGGCAAGCGACTTGTAGCACAGAGGAACAGCTTGATAGGTGGCGACATGAGAAAGCCATAAAATTTCCTCTTAAAGTCTGGATGAAAGTGTGGTCTTCCAGATCGCAAAAAGAAGCAGGACTCTTATGGTCCGTGTGGCATCAGGCCGCGGTGACCAACACTTGGAGGAACAAATCTAACCATGCGGCAAGTCCTGACCGCCCCCTGTGTATCATGCCCACTCCGGGGATTCCTTTATGATTGCTATTCTGCAAAGAAATTGCACAGGTTTTATGATTGCTCTTCTGCAAAGAAATTCTGGACCTTCGCCTTTTTAATCATCCACTGGCTGTGGCATTCGCAGCACAACTCCCGCTGCAACACTCTCTGTTGACCAATGAATCTTCGGCACAGCGGCGCGCTTCAGGCGGATGGCTGTGACCAGGATTTGGTCCCTACTGAGGGGCATTGTGATCTGGGGATGCTGCATACTCAGGAACCAAGCGGTCTTCGAGCAAACCATCTGGCTAGATGAGCAGATCCGGCACTATATTGGGGACTCCTGAATCGAGTCCGGTAGAGAAGACCGGAACCAAACCAAGTTAGCAGTTAGTAAAACAAAAACCCCTGAGAAAGCACAGAGTGCTTTAGATTCTTTTGATGCTGCTTGGACTACTAGAAAATTGCTCTGTCGTAGAATTGGTATGCAGGGCACTTGGAAACCTATCCCTCCGGGGATTCCTTTAGTGTTCTGGTAATATCTGGCCCTGGCTTGTCCGATGAGGTCTTTGTTCTTTTGCATTTTTGCAATGAAATTCGCCCATTTGCTTCAAAAATAAAAAATAAATAAAAAATTTCAAAAATAATCTTCCGATCGAAAGATGGCAAGCAAGGACCGACCTGAGAACTCCAAGATAGTTAAATCCTTTAGAAACTCATACTTAAAATGCACCATCGCCAAACATCGGTCCCATGAAATCCCAGTATCCGAAAAACATTAGACACGGGCATTACAAGTTTGTCTCTTGACTGGAAACATTAAACAACCCTGAGCACTGTATTGTAGAGTCTATAATCCTAAAATATGTTCGTGAGGCGCAAGTCCCACGGCCTTCAGAAAAGCTGGTTCTCGGCACTGTGTAGGATCCGGGCATGAAATTCCGGAGATTGGTCTTCGTAAAGATCATCTGAATGTCAATTGTCCACATCACCCAGGATTAGGGGAACTGCGCCTGAAGGAAACTCAATGAAAAGTGATACAGAGTAACCATTTCAGGCTAAGTAACGTGAAGGAGTTTGAAAAGGAGTATCTGCTCATGCCGCATCCAGAGCAAACATCAACTCTTGCCAGGAATACTTTTCCTACGACCTGATGGAGATGCCTTTTCCTTCTTCACGTAGTTCAACCCGCCAATATCAGAATTTAAGTGTCTGCGCTTCTTCTCACTCTCCAAACCAACCTCGGCCGATGGTGTCTTGATTGGATCTGTTTACGAGAAGCATTATTAACCAAGGTCACTAAGTCGTAGGTTGAATCAAAACATACCGAAGATAATCAAAAACACCAGGATATCATATTCAGAAACATATTAGGCTACTGACACAACGAATATCCGTCTGGGAAAGTCAACATCGAGAATCCAAGGCTACTGAAACCTCGACGAACCTTCGATCATGTAATATCCAAAGCTTTTGAGCCACGACACTGGAAATTCGAGATGGCAGGTAGCTTTTGCACAGCTGCCAGCAATCCAGGCCTGCATGGCAGCGCACCAAGGGTGATAGCCACAAAGGCAGGGTGCCAAAATGACGTCCTTATTGGGAAATCCTGTCGAGCACATAGCACACGCATGCACATTGATAGCAAACGCATCCGTCCATGGGGTATCGCTGTCAATGAAGCGGCTTGGTGCCCTCACGAGTGGGATGTTCGAGCGCTCTGATAATTTCAACTTGAGATCCTCGAGTCTGTCAACGGTGGCTCGCTGCTCCTGCTCCAAGGTGTTCAAGCGCATCTCCTCTTCAATAGCTACGCTCAGCTCCGGCTCAGGACAAACCAGTTCCTCCACCCTGACGCTGATCCTTTTCCCCAGCTCTGAAAGAAGACGTTCCTCGCTCTGAAGCTCTTCGTTATACCACTGCCTCATCTCCTCGTCCACACTGATGTCCATCTTCGCCTTAAACGCCCGTCTCCTCTCGTGCTTCAGCACCGCCGCGTCGTAGCGCTCCTGCCAGCAGGTCAACTCCGCAATGGCCTTATCCTTCCCTCTCATCACCGACTCATGGTGCTGCTGCTTGGCCCTCAGGATGCCGACCCTCTCCATCTTCCGATTGTGCAAAGACCGCGTGTCACTCCACTGATTCTCAGCCTCTCCGAGCTGCTCATCAATTCGATCCATTGCCATGTCGGAGAAGGTCCTCCGGTCACCATCTCCTTGGTAGAATACAACCGCACCACCTGGCTCCACTCTCCTGTTCCTGCAACGCTCCGCCGCATATTTCGCCCAATTCATTTGATTATTGTGGCAAACCTCCGACACGACTGCGCGAGCAAGACTTTCGGGTATGAAGGCTGGTTCTGGTAGAGTGGCGGTCTGGAAGATGGCAGGATAGAGCTCCTGGACTCGCGCTTTCACCCGGTCAGACTTCGCCGCCATAAAGTTATACCCCTTCTGGTGTTCCCTTTCCCCGAACATGAACACCAGCTCCCCATCCTTTACGTGGTGGCAGTCCTTGCTCGGATCGAGACCGACACTGGGCAGACCAACTTTACTAGCGAAGTACTGCTCACTACACGCATCTGCCATCACTTTACAACCACTGTATGGACGAATGAAGTCACTCCCCTTTCCACTGCCTCCCTTGCGACGAAATAGCTTTCGATTGCAACGCACAACACATACAAAATTAGGCAGACGCCACTACCTGAACCGAACATGAAACTCGCCCGCTGGGGAGTAGTAACGTTGAGGTAGGAAATAATGAAGCAGTATTAGTACAACTTGATAAGATGTGCAACACTTTCACGCCATTACAGCGGATTATAGACTGCTTGCAAAAAGATCTAAGGATTACGAAGATTATCTGGACGAATCCACCAAAAATATCTAAAACGGCCAGAAGACTAAGCGAATGATACAGAACCAGACATAATGATCAACATCCTTGAGCATCATCATTCAAGGACCCCGAGATTGTAAGATGTCAATTTCGAGTCATACCACATGATACTCCTACCTATCATTGGCAGCCACGGCGGCTAAGACAGGACTTCATAGGGCAACTGGATGTCCACGTTGCATATTATACGTAGATGTCAATTTGATTTCAGGCGTGCAGATTTGATGAAATACTTCCAACCCCGAGCGCCATTTTTAAGCGATCAGTGTGAAAACCGAGCGGGCGACTTTGTAGTTATTGTTTACCGTGGAGCCTCTAAGTATAGGCTATCTGGCTATAACTATGCTTCAAGTTCCATTATGGCCTTAAATAATTGTGCAAATCGTGGAATGTCAGCTGAAACTGGTGACCGCTACGGACTAGTGTCACCGTGGAGGGGATTATGGCGCCTTTGATTGGGTTGAGATAGTGGTCCCAACGGAGCGAACAATTGAACCTCCGAAAATCTCGACAACGCACTCTCCATTAGCTGCGCTGCAAATAAACGTTGATTGCACAAAATCTGGACTCACAACTGACCTACAAGTTTGTTAATTCCACTTCTAATTGATTTAAAAAACAAATGTCGGGCTAATCCAAGAAGTTAGTGTACTTCAACGCGAAATTTCTGATGGATATGCCCTGGGCGGTTGGCTGATGAGGGCTTGTATTCTTCCCTTCTTGCAATTTATTTTGCTTCAAGAATAAAAAAAAGAGAAAAAGGAAAAAAATAAAATAAATTTCTGATGGATATAAGATGGTTCGATTCGTGGGCATGAATGGCGCCGGCGCCATTTAGATTATGCTGGCGCCTACGCGGTAACCCCCATTCTAACGATTACGGTTAGGCTATCTAGTATTACAAAGGATTTTTTTCCAGCAAAGACATAGACCGCATTTAGGATCAACACACACATGTGCTCCTGTAATAGACATTACGGAAACTTTGTGCAGTCGAACATAGGTAAATGCAAGGGAGGTTATTACAAGGAAATGACTCCGGCGCGGACCTGAGCTGGCTTGCGGACCTATCGAACCAAGATCCTTCGAACAAATGGCGTTCAGGATATTCTTGCGGTTGTGATGCTCGCAGCTTGAGCCGGTGTCCCGATCATCACAACGAAAGCTGAGTCCGACAAAAAGCCAATGGCCATGTATTGGGCTGTTCGATCAGTTTAAAACACGTGATAGCTCGTTTATTTGCCAAGTACAATTATCAATGATTCAAACGAGAGATGGCGCTGGCGCCATATCATAGTCATCTAGCTGTTAAAGTAATGACATGTAAGAATTGCAGCGTTCATTCCACACAGGATCGCAACAAGAAATGGAACAGTGAACCCCAGATTCAAATATTACACAGATGGGCCTCGCCCAGATTCAGAAATTACCAATATGGAAATATCACATTCTTCCAAAATAGCAACCTATGGCCAGACGAATCGATAAAGACTAACATATAGATAAGAATTTCGACAAGGAGGTGTTGTTTCCTCAATCAGAGTCCGGTGGAGGGCCAGAAGGGGGAATGGCGCTGGAGTCATCTGCCATGAAGATGGGCAGTTCTGAGCAGGAACTTTCGGGAGGATCATATTTGTTGCGCCGAGAGAAGCAGTTTCTCGCAGGTGATTGCGAAATCAGCTAATTGTTAGATAAACATGAAGGACCAAGTGGAAAGCCGCCTTCATCTCACACATTTAATTCTCAGATGCAGTGTTTCATTGAGCGGTGTAGTTGGAACGAATACGGGACATTATTGCATGTATTCCGGGGCAGAGTACTTGATATTCGACGGTAATGTGAGAATGGCGCCAGCGCCATATCAGCCCGTCTGATCGATAGGTGAGAATCGTTGAAGTGTCAACGATATTCACCTATCAATCAGCACTCGCAAAACATGTGTGCTACAAAGAACACCAGAAACACAAAGGAGAGTTGAAATAACCTGGATATATGCGGACAAGCATGTGAAGACTTATATTCCCATTTCCATCGCAGTATTTCAAGTGTGCTTGGCCATTGCGGATGATGGCGCCAGCGCCAGTTGCTAGCAAATTCAAGTGACTACACACCCGAATTAAACCGGTAAGAACTTTTATAATTCAAGCAGAGTATGGCCTATCAGATTGTAGAGATGGACGACCTAGTAGTCAGCATTAAGAAACCTCTTCATTGCAACGGCGCTCGTTCTATTTCATGCCGGTTAATAAATTTCGGGAGCCACCTTTTTGGAAAACGCCAGACATCAAAGTACAGTCCTGGGTATCGGTGGACTCGCGTGCGATGGAGATCACGGGTAGGAGAAACAGGAAACCATCGAAATAGCAAGACACCGTCAATCACGGGGACAATGCTTGAAGCGGAGGTGTCTATAGCAGGGTACCACCTCGTATGAGCGAAGAGATTTCAGGAGTCACTTTCCGATGATTCGAAATTATATGTGCAAAAATATAGTTGGAGATCACATCATACGTGTGTGCTGGCGCTGGTGCGAAACGATGTCATTATGTTCACGTCCCTTCCAAAGTTTGAACGATGGAGTTTCTGTCCGAAAGGGCAGATGAGTCAATCGTAGTGAGTTGTCAGTTCCAACTGTCTTACCCATTCGATTACCTGACATAGTTTCGCTCCTAATCATGGCCGTAATGCAGGCTCTCGATATTCAGTATGCATCAGACAGTCTTCCATCACATCGATCGCAAAAAACGTCGTGACTGATTCAAACTTGAATCAAAAACGTCACAACAGACAACTGTAGTGCGATCTGGTGCTGAATCCCTTGGCGTTGCCGGTTTCCAATATTTGTCTGTTGTGATGTTCTTGATTCAACCTTGAATCATCTACGACGTTTGCTGCCAGTGCGAATTGCACATTTCTCGGTAGTATTAAGATTTACAATGTCGATGATGCATACCATTCTCACAAACTTGATAAAATCGGAGTCAACCAGATGTGCGGGCATAAGTCGTCGGAATTTCTGTTTTGAGGTAGTCCAAAAGTGTATGAGGGCAGGACATCGGGTTTCGACTCGTCTTCTGTACATATTTTTCGTGTTGAGTCTTGGAATCCTGCAGCTTTCAGAGCTTTCAGAAAATCATAGTCCTGTGGTGATATCCAACCAAACTCCTAGTGTGGTCGGCATCTCATGCTTCCAGAGGGACACCGTAGACGGTCGTATGAAGATTGAAAACGCCCTGTCAGGCCATATAGATCCCATGTCATCAATTGATTTTGAAGCCCAATCCAACGACAACTCTGGAAACTTTGATGATTACAACCAGGATGATTTCGGCGACAAGCAATTTTGTCAATTCCAGACGCTGATCAGGGAATACAACTGCGCACAATACAAGTTGACAAGAGAACTGTGCGTTTGGGAGCATCCTGAGTCGAGGCTTCGGCGTGCCAGATTATCGCAACACACGGATGACGACTGTCCCATCTGTGAGACCTGGCCGCAGATAGGACCTCCAAGGTGCAAGTGGATTGTCGCGAAGGACGGATTGTATGTATTGGAATACAATGTGCAACGAGGTCTCATGCAATATAATAAAAAGGGAGACTGGTTGGACGATTTCGAAGATCAGGATGAATTGGTGTTCGAACATAATATTACGGTTCGAAATAATTTAGATAGTAGATTAACAATAGTTGCTGGTACTCACTTCGGTTTCAGGAAAATGTTCACGTTACCGTCGCGGACAGTCGCGGGAGTGGTTGACCGCACTGCACTATTGAGTTTGAAGCGCCGAAGAGATTTTGAATTATTGGTTCAATGGGAAGCCGATTTCGTGGTGGCTGAAACAGGAGATTATCGGTTTGATGTGGAGCTCTGGGAACCACCAGTTTTCTCCCGGGATAATGAGCACTTCGGTTTCGTCGACTCTGCATGGAAGGTAGACTCCCGTGGGATCTGGCTTGATGTCAGTGGATGTGGGCGCACAAAGCCTAAGTGGAAGAGGCAGTTTGACTGGATGCATCGACGGGGGGAGAAAAGGAGCGCTATGGACGAAAGAGTTGGACCTGGAAGCTTGGAGCAGTATGAGGAAGATAGCAAAAGACCGAGAAGCGGCTATTGCGATATTGATGACACCCAATCTGAAGACCCCATGGAGCTTTAATATGTTGATTTGATATTGTCGTGGAGATGTTGAATGCAGATGCATGGGGGCTGCATCATGTTCTCTCCATGGACTGTCCAAGAATCTGGTGCATAAAATCTGGTACAAACTAAGCCTGCTTTTACGTTAAATAAGCAATATGATATCAGTTATCGGGCGGTGGTTGGCGCCGGCGCCAGCTCCCATCCACTGACACTGATAGGTGAATGTCCGCAGCGATGGGAGCTTACTCTTCGTTTCCTAACAGGGCAGTTTGTTACTTCTTAGAGACTTTCGTTGAGTATTTTAATTCTATGTTTACAGGCATCACTGTGTTCTTCATATTAGAAGTAGTTGGGTAGGATTTAGATAACTCTATCGGTGCTAAATTATTTGGTTGTTGACCAGTTTAATGTTGCAAG
Organism: Ceratodon purpureus; assembly: GCA_014871385.1. Classification (NCBI taxonomy): domain Eukaryota; kingdom Viridiplantae; phylum Streptophyta; class Bryopsida; order Pseudoditrichales; family Ditrichaceae; genus Ceratodon; species Ceratodon purpureus. Next base: position 136,742 of record CM026429.1, on the reverse strand, counting down.
TACTTCGCATTTCTCCCATTTAAGGAAATTAATCCCGAATGTGAAAATTATATTGCCATTGAGCAAATCTGAAAATTATTTTCAGTTCTCTCAATGGATATTCTGAGGACAGTGTTATGATCGTTCCGCTACGCAAGCTCTGCTTAGTTGGGAATGTGAGCGGTTACCGATCTGGCATGAATGCTCGTACGGGGAAATTAACTTCACCAATGCAAAAGATTGCTCCATTGCATTCTGGATCAGGCGTGTGATCATGAGTCATTCTCGCAACGCAACTGCCTTGCAACTGAAGTTTCTTCGCGAACTAGCTCATGCTTGCGTACTTAAACCCAGAAGCCTTCATCTGCACCACCACAGCCAAGTGTACGCACGTCAACTTCCTTAGAATCAAGCGTACATCCAAACAATGGAAACGGAATCCCAATTCTGGAAGATACTACCTTACCGTTTCGGAAGTAGCAACCTTATCTTTGAAAGGAAACAGTGCATCCAAGCACCACAGATTTCTGGAATTGTAAGAGGACAGTCCGCCCTTGATAATTGTACTGATATTACAGTACCTTCAGCTTGACATAAGAGTTGCCTGAGCCATTGAGCATGTACATGGTGTCAAGGCCTTTTCCTGCAAATCCCATGTTGGCAACTCCAGATTCACATCAATCAGCGTTACAAAGCGTCAGCTTGAAGTTACAAATTGTACATATGGATTCAAAGTAATCTGGCTATCCTGCAACGCGGAATAATTTGCAGCAAACTGACCTTGGACCCCATCCACAGTGGCGACGTAAGCTCGTTTCAGTGGGGAATTTTGAGCAGAATTTGGAGTGCACTGCAGTTATGTCTCTCCGATACATTGATCTGGTGGTCCTAAGTGAGCAAAAGTTCCGATAATACTTCCCTGCGCTGGGTGGTTCTGAGTCTGGAATCATCAAAATCGTTAATTTTCCTGAAGATGTTCGACTGGAGAAAGAGTTTTCAACATTTTTGGGATCGTTGATTTCGCTTCGAATCTCTGCGAGGATGTGATTAGGGAAGAAACCATCTACGAACCGATTCTACTACAATAAGTCTACGACTTCGGAGTGTTCGTTGAGTGAGATATGGATATTTCCGGAAAGTCCCACTCTACTATATGGGTGATTTTTGTCTTCGAACAGTTTCCCCTGCTATGCGCCATACAATAATGCGCCATACAAAATGCGCCATACAATAAACAGACAAGGACTCAGAGATTTAAATCCAATACTCTCAGCATTGTGAGTTGTGTTGGACTCGCGGATCATGTTGGCGCCTCGGGGAGCTTCGAGGCGGATGTGAGTTTAGTCTGGTGGGCTGGCAAGCCTGCTCCGAATTGGGTTTGCGTTCGGTAATCGATGGTAACGGTTGCTTTCTTTTCTTGGGATGAGATGTGAGTATAGAGAGACATGGGAGGGTTTGTGTTTGGTGGTGTGGTTATGTGAGTAGTTAGGGTTTGTGTTTGGTCATTTTTCTTAGGACGCAGTTTTGTAAGAAGGATCGGGATGTCGTTTGTGTGATGATTTCCAGCTTTTGTTCGGTTTCCAGTCTGGTTTCTGCGTGTTGATTTTTGCAAGTTTGGATGGCAGTGGGTGGAGTCGGGGTTTAGGGTAACGCGCTCTTTTGTTCAATAAGGGTTAGTTTTGTTGCATTGTCTGGATCTGGTTGCCATGAAAGTGATGCGGGGATAATGTACTGGAATAGTAAGAGTGTCGGGTCAATTTTTCTGTTAGAGATTTGTTAATTTTTTCAACAGATCGGTTGATGTCAATCTCGGTTGATGTTGATGAAGGTGTGATTTTGGTGTTATGCAGATGTTGGATGTTAATCTAGAAGACGAAGCTGGGGAGGATGGTGCTAACGTCGATTTGGATTCTCAGAGGAAGTGCAAGTGTGTTGTCTTGAAGACATCCACACGACAAGTAAGTGGTCTTCATGTTGCGACTTTATAGTATGGACATATGCAAGTGTTGTAATTGATCCATTTCATGCTATTTTTGATCTGATTGTAGTTTCGATCATTCTGCCTGTACTTGGGCTAAGGTACAACACCTATAACCGACAACTTAAAGCATTTCAGCATATCAGAGCTTGGGTTATCGATAGGGAGATAATTTTCTTTCGTAGGAAAATAAGGTTCATGAAGAATGAGCATTTTTCCATGAATTATCTCCCAATATTGAAATTTGTACAATTTTTCAAAGTGAAAAGTACTTCCGACCCAATAACCGATACGTACAACTGAGGTACATCTGTCCTTTCATAATCTAGGAATTAGAATATATCGGCTATTGGTCACTTGTCGGCTATGGGTGTCTCAACCTTAGTAGATCCTGACACTTTGAAGTCTGGTGGCTTGGTTTTTGTTTGAAGGTTTCTGTTTGGGGTGTTTGGGTTGACGTTGTGTTCGGGCAGTACGAGGGCCACAAGGATGACCCGACTGTTCCGGAAGATTCTTTCACTCCTACTTTGGCCTCCGTTGTGCTGCGTATCAGCAACGATCGTTTGGATGGTATATGCTGTGTACACTACAGTGAACAGCTTGCATTTTAAAGCCCTTCGTTTTTCTATTGTGTGTGAGACCTTTATGTTGCAGGCGTGCCGTCCACAAATGTTCTTATGTGTGACACCTTCATGTTGCAGGCGTACCGTCCATCATGAAAGCTGACAAGGCTTTGGATGCTCGCAAAGCTGAAATCTGTGTACAGTTTAAGGACGCTTCCGGCGACATTTTCAAGTGTATGCTCTTCATTCTACTCTTATTGCACATAGTGTCTGTTTGTACCTAGAGAATGATCCATACATTGAATCAATGGCTCAAATCAGGCAGTCAGCATTGTCTTCCTGTGTGAAGAACTGGTCGACTTGTCTGTTTTATCCAACTTAAGTTCATTGTTTGATGTGCACAGGTTCGAAGGATGAAACCGTTTTGGATTGTTGATTTGGTATGGTTGAGTCTTGTATATTTTTCTTGTGATACAGATTCAAACAAGCCGCAGTTGGACGAGGGACATCAGACTGGCATTTTGTCGACAATCAAACACATTGTTGAGGTCTGGATCTATCTTGAAAATCAACAAACTTGGTGCTTCCTAAAGGCATCCCTTGCTTAGCATACTGCGCTAGTCACAGAGGATTATCAGCTGTTGTTACTTTAGTAACCACTTTGCAAGCACATCATTGCTCCTTAATATGGATTGACGATCTTGTGAGCACAGAAATTTTTGTGCCTCAAGTTTGTTAATCCAAATGCAGGTAGGGTCACATCACTGCAAATTGTGCTACTGTGCAGGTACGTGATCTTAAGGATTTGTTCGTGGGAGTGGTGCCAAGGGTTGGAAGACGAGCCCTGCAGCAAGCATTTGCTTTTTCATAAGCAGCAATACTAACTGATTGATGATACTGGTGTGTGTGCAATGCTGCGTCTCTTCTTCCAACTTTCGGAGCAGGAGCACCACCATCCACCCCATGTTCAGTCAGGTGTACTGTACTTTTACCCCCACTGCCTTGGTCCTCCTGAGCTGTTTGCATCCGAATTCTGTTCTTGACGTTTTCAACTCTACGGAAGAGTTCTTTGAGTTGTCTGGAGCGGTGCTGTCTGGGGCAGGAATCTGAATTGAGCCAGGAGTGAGCAGGTCTGCGGAGAGAGCTTCTGCAGCTGGGTTCTGACAAGGCTTAGATGCCAGTTGGATTGAGAAGAGATCGATAAGGGTTTTGGGTAGGATTTGTGTGGATCTAGCTGAGGCGATTCGGGGAGGGAGCTGGACGAAGGACCTGGGCGTTTGATCAGTGGAAATTCCGATGGGTTTAGGTGAATGCAAGGCTCTAGCCTGATTCAGGTTCCAATCAAGTGGAATCTGTGAGAACCGTATAAGTCGGTGCATGATTTGGCCGTCAGTGGCGAAATGTACATAGCTGCAATAATCCAAATAAAAGATCATCTCCATTAAGTATACCTTTTGAAGATTGTGAGCGCAATATTCTATGCCAGTTGCAGACCACAGTTTTGTACATAATGGAACAGCAACGACTAACCTACCCGCAGACATCATCGTCAAATTGAACAGCAGGGCAAGGTCTCGGAGTTCAGTGGAGATCCTCGTTGGGCACAGGAAGTGAATGTAATGTGAACATTGTCACATGTCGCAATTAGTAGCATTTCTGAACAAGCAGTTGTCCCGAGGTTTACGAAGAATTTGGTCCGAAATGACACTGCGCAGGGAATGACGCGTCCGTATTGACGCAGACCCTGTGTGCCATTTTCTTTGCATCCCTGTCCGAAATGACATCAAAACAAGTCATTTTTTGTGTCATTTATTCACAGATTTCTACTAGTGTATTCGCTCCACAGCCCATTGTGCACGGCATTCGGGAGCGCTAAAAGAACCTGGGTAGTGAGCTAGTCCTCGTGAACCTCCCCGGGGCCGTCGGCCTCCGTCGCCGCTGGCCTCTCTCTTATGTGATTCCTCCACATGACACCGAACCTAGCGGCAAAGTAACGTGCGCCTCCAACTCGATCGACGTACTTGGTCCGTTGTTTAAAGAAACCATTCCGCTTCACGCTCTTCAGGAATATAGGTTCGGCGACACGGTTTCGAGCGCTGGTGGCAGAGTGGTTTTGCCAGTGTGCATTCTCGAGGATGTCTTGAATTATTGGACGCAGCGTATAATCGTCGCCTTCCCACCCATCATAATTAAATCGCTCGGCTTCTCCTTCAGCCTGCCCTTGGCCTCGAAGCCCCTGGCTTTCCCTCCACTCTCGCGCCTCCATCAGATACCGGGGCATGTTCTTCCCACTCCACCCCATCGATTGGCGTGCCTCAGTCAGGGCGGTCCTCATTCGGATGGTTGACGGGTTGTCGTTTGCACCACAAATCTCCACCGCCATTGCGTCGAGCTTGTCTGACAGATCCGTCACAATCTCGGTCACTGGGATGCTCTCCACGTCGAATGTCGCCCCCAACAAATCTTCTATGCCTCCGATGGTCAACAGATCCAGCACTGCACACAGTCTGTAAGCCTCCTCCACCTTGTGGACATTCTTGACCGATACTTCGATCCTGGTGCCCAGTAGGTGCTCCTTCAGTTCGTCGTCTCCATACCCGTGCCACGTCCGCAATAATTTTTCCATCTGCCGCCACCGGGTGCGCATGGTTCTCACGGTTCTGGGCTCGTCATCTAAACAGGTCTTGGGAATCTGTGAAAGTACCTCATGGGTCAACTCCTGATAGATTTTGATGGTTCCGACATTCGGGTGCCCAAGGACATTGAACTCGAGAGATCCCCAGCCTTCCCTGTTGAACATTTCGTGCACACTTCCCCTCCTGTAAAGGTGCCGCACTCGTTGAGGTTTACTGAACGTGAAGATGTTCACCTCCGTAGCGGGGAGTCTGGTCCCGATATCAAACGTGTTCTGTTTCACGGCGAGCAGTGGGTGAAGGCTTCCGTGGAGTTGTATCACACGATCAATGATAGGTCGAGCCTTTCTGTAAGCCCACTTCATCCCATAGAATCCCACTCGACACTCCTTGTGCTTACAAGCACGCAGAGATTCCACCAGGGCTTCGAGCGGGATATTCACCCTGCTGTTTGAAAGGATGAGGCTGTGGGCACCGACTGTCAGAGCCAAACCGTGCTTCCTGCGCAACACGTCACAAATCGAACGCTTGCAATGTAGCCTCTCACGGGCTGTATCCCCACCGTATATCTTCACGATTACAGGATCCGAGATTATGTTTATCCACTCCTTATAAGCCGGGTCCCGTAACCTGGCTAGTTGCGTAGCAGGCCTTACTAGTTCCCCGAACATCTGAGGTAGATCACGAATGTCCATCATGAAGCATGCCGCGTCCACATCGTCGGGGAAGTTCATCCTGGCAAGAAGCGTGAAGATGGCACGTCTGCAGAGAAGAGGCGGGGTCGAGGAAATGAATGATAGAGCAGTAATTGCAGGGGAACCAATAAATTACGGTATATATATACACCACCGCTGAGACAAAATTTTGTCCCACCTCCACGCAATTCGCAGACCGCACATAAACGCACCCAACACCCAAGACAGCGTCTACAGGGGCATCGCGTCGCGAACACAACTAAGGGACCTACAAAACAGAACTGCGACTACGGGAACAGGAGACGCTCACCCCGGAGACAACGACGCAGTGCCCGCCCAGCCTTCGAGTATCTCCCCACGGCCAGGAATGCAAGAGGACGTATAGAGCACCACCTGATGTCCTCCTACGAGCGGAGTCGAGACAGGCGAGGGAAAAGGAGGGCTTCAGCTGACTTGTGAGTATGTGTGGTGAAAAGATGGTGTCTAAGAATAAAGCAGAAGTATGATCTAGTTTGACAAGTGAAACTTAAAAGTAAACTCATCCCGTTTCTGCTGGTCTTGATATCTCGAAAAGTACGTCGACCAGGTAGGACGGGAACCGCGAAGCCGTGGTTATCGAAGGGACTGCGTGTTGAGAGCGAGACGAGTTTTGCCCCGAACTCGTGAACCTCAGAAGCCTAGGATTCATGCGCTCTCGAAGAACCAGACGGGAACTTCGACTGCTTGTAAGGGGTCGGAAGTTGGAAGTCGGCGGATCCGTCGTTTGGCGAATACCTCCCTCTCTGCAAACTCTGATCCTGTACCCTGGTGTCTGGGCCAGTGATTAGGGCACCCCAGTTTTCGTGGTCTGTGGAGGGCCTGTTGCTCCGAATGTATTCACTGGCAGAGGTCGCACAATTGTCACGACGAGGATGTTTCCTAACTGTCAACTGTGTGAGAGCGGACCTCTCCGCGTCTCTTAACTGCATGATCCTTCGCCTTTCTCCATTCGGAATCATTCTGGATGTTTTGATTACGTAAGAATAGATCGACGGATAGGACGTAGTGAAGTACACACTGCCGACAAGAGACGGAGTTCTCGACGAAGCGAAGTCAGGGTTCTGACGGAGTTGGTTGCCACGGGGATCTATTGATGGAACTGTTGATATTCTTGTGGACTCGGTGATTTGTTTCCCGGCTCGTTCTTTCGGCAAGGTTTGCGGGTCTTCGACGGATGGCCACGTGACTTTCGTAATACGAACCCTACTGCCAGCTGTTGATACTGGTCAGCCAGGTCTACGTTGGAGTGGTTCATTCATACGCGAGCATCCCTGAATACTATACTGCAGTCGACATCCGAATCACACTCGAGATCCTTCGACCGAGCTGCGTCCGACGGATGTGATTTCCTCGGAATGGATTGCGTCTGATTCTCACGCATCGAAATCACAGGGAGCTGCCGGGCCTGCACGTCGAAGTTCAAGCCACAGAACGACCGAGAGCACTGGACGCAGGGGCCACTTCGTGATCCGTCCTCGTGGCTAGCTACCGACTACAAACTACAGACCTCCACGCGTCCGGACCACGTTTCCGGGCTGGGACACCGGACGTGCGCAAGGGCGTACTGTACGTGTTCGCAGACCTGCAGCCCGATCGAGTGGACTGAAATTGCGCCGTTCACCCAAGTGAGTCGGGATGCACCTGCTGCACCTCCTCACGCAGGGCTGCACATTTACGAGGTGCGTACATGCCAATTCCAGGACAGCGGCAACCGCTTGACTGGATGCTAGACACCGAGGATGCAGCGGGCCTGCGCCACCAGATTCTAGCTCTCTCTCTCACGGGTTGACATCACGTTCGGACCCTATTTACAAGGGCTTGGGGTCCCCAGTCCATGTGCGTGGGCACCCGAGTCCACCTTCTCTGGGTCCCCAGGTCCAACGGCTTCGGCTCCCTAGTCCAAAGGCTTCGGGTCCCCGGTCCAACGGCTTCGGCTCCCTAGTCCAAAGGCTTCGGGTCCCCAGTCCAAAGGCATCGGGTACCCAGTCCATGTGCTTGGGCACCCCAGTCCATCTTCTTGGGGTTTGTAACTACTCGTGTTTCTCTTTTTTTTCATTTGTTCTTCGTTTTTCTTCTTCTTCTTCTTTTTTTCTTTTCTTCTTTTGTTGGAAATACAGTTGTTTTTATTTCATCTCGAAGAGCAGTCAGTTGTTTAACAACCCCGGTCCAAGGGCTTTGGCACCCCAGTACAAAGGCTCGGGGTCTTCAGTCCAAGGGCTTGTGCTTGGGCACCCCAGTCCATCTCCTTGGGGTCAGAAACGGTTGAGCTTTCCTTTTTTTCATCTATTTTTTTACTTTTTTATGTTCATTTTTTAAAATATTTTTTTAAACTTCATCGCCGAGGGCCTTGAATCGTTTAACGGCCCCAGTCCAAGGACTTGGTCACCCCGAGTCCAAAGGCTTGGGGTCCCCGGTCCATGTGTTTGGGCACCCTAGTCCAAGGGCTTCGGGTCCCCAATCCAAAGGCTTGGGCACCTCAATCCATCTTCTTGGGGTCTGAAACGCCTCATTTCCTCTGTTTCATTCATTTTTTTCATTTTCTCCACTTTTTTGAAAATAGTTGATGAACTTCATCTCTGAGAGCCTTGAATCGTTTGACACCCCCCAGGGCAAGGGCCTGGGGTCCCCAGTCCATGTGCCTGGGCACCCCTGTCCATCTTCCCGGGGTCTCAAACGCCTCATTTCCTCTTTTTTTCATCTACTTGTTACTTTCCTTGATTCTTTAAAAATAGATTTTTAATTTCACGGAGGAGGGCCCTCGATGTTTCCAACTTGGACGATTTTAATCCAAGAGAGGTAAGCCAACACATTGTGAAGCTGCTGCAAACGGTGTACATTCGTGTAATCGATTGGAGTTCCGTGAGTGAGTGACTTTGCCGCGGCTGTAAGAGTTGAATTCGTATTGAATCGCCTCTGTCTTCGGCCGAACGGTGGGAGCCCCTCGCCTTGGAAGTTTTGGCCGCCGCTGGCAGACCCCTCTACCGAGGGCGAGGGTGGCGCTTTCGTGTGGCAAATTTTGGACTTCACCTAGTCGTCCATATGAAGAATTTCTTGGTCCGGTTTATAGTGTCGAAGAGCCACCCGGAGTTCTGCCCTTGCTGTAGGCTATTTTGGATGTGGTTGATTTGGCGATGCAGGACTCAACCCCCGGAAGCTTGCGTGGGACGGACGACCCAGGTCGAGGCGGCGTGGTCGACTACAAACAGCTCGATGGGAATTGGTTCGTATTGGTTTCGCTGCTTCCGGGACTCGTGATTTTTGGCCACAAAGTCACGACTGAAGAGAGCTCGCCTACTGCGTTTCAAAGCACGTTTGCCTGGTTTCCACTCCGGCGTGTGCTCGGTCATCGCAAGCTCCAGGTTGGGAACATCGCATGATCCAGAGATAGGTCTCTTGAACAGCAGTATCAAGGATGAACTCAAGACCTCCATGACCATACGAAACAACACTGACTCAGGTCGGACACAATGGCGGAATTTCGTTCCGAATAATTAGGACGACGCATCCCTGAATACTATACTGCAGTCGACATCCGAATCACACTCGAGATCCTTCGACCGAGCTGCGTGCGACGGATGTGATTTCCTCGGAATGGATTGCGTCTGATTCTCACGCATCGAAATCACAGGGAGCTGCCGGGCCTGCACGTCGAAGTTCAAGCCACAGAACGACTGAGAGCACTGGACGCAGGGGCCACTTCGTGATCCGTCCTCGTGGCTAGCTACCGACTACAAACTACGGACCTCTACGCGTCCGGACCACGTTTCCGGGCTGGGACACCGGACGTGCGCAAGGGCGTACTGTACGTGTTCGCAGACCTGCAGCCCGATCGAGTGGACTGAAATTGCGCCGTTCACCCAAGTGAGTCGGGATGCACCTGCTGCACCTCCTCACGCAGGGCTGCACATTGACATCACGTTCGGACCCTATTCACAACGGCTGGAACTGTGTCCCGTGCCTCTCGACGCCCGAGTGCTGTTCGCACCTGTTGGATACCTGCGTTCCTCTGGGGAGCTGAACTGCAATCTCAGGGGCCCAAAGTCGGTGTCTCCTCTACTTCTGCTCTCCGTTGCACTGAGCAGCAAAGGGTGCGTCGTTGGCGTCACGATCTCATTACCAGCTAAACATCGTTCCCGTTGCGCTGCTTACACCTACCTAGGGCAGTCGATCCTATCCCGTCCTGCTGTTGATCGGGGTTTGGATTTTTCATGGCTTCGCCCTTGGAGCTCTTGCACCCTGGACCCCGAATCCAAAGGAAATTGTGATCGGTGACCGTTGAATTATTGCTCCAACCCTGTGACGGGGCCCGATCTATATTTCCGAGTACATTCTTGTCCAGTGGAAGGGAACCCATGTCTTTCCTGAATTTGATGGATACGGTCGCTGTTGGGCAGTGCCGGCTGGGTTACAAACGTTTTTTGATTCGCCACAGGCATCTCTAGTCGTATGTGGGATCGATCCACACTATCCACAGGGGTATAGGCGAAGGGGACTCGTATTTCCCCTATGAAACCAGATGCGACCGACCGATCAAACGATGGGCCCCCGAACCAAAGTATGTGATGGAGTGTTCCATGGATTCATGAATCCCGACGACATCAACACACCATGTCAGATGAGAGCCACCACCACCGGTACAATTGAAGTTGAAGCGAGGACTGCCCCTGCGATTGGTTGTGGCGGATGCCGCGGGAAAGGAAACCCCTGCTCCTCCTCGCATCCTGCAAGGGAAACACTCTTGCCCCACCACGTCAACTTGAAATGTAGGGTTGGACACACATCCTGCAAGGAACAAAACTCTTACCCTAACCCTCGACTTGAAATGCGATGTTGGAAACAGGGACGAGAAACCTGGGCACAGTCACGAAGAGGATGGAATACATGGTCCGATGATAAATTAATGAGTCTGAACATGGTTGAACACCCCCATGTTCCCGTTCAAGTATGCAACGGAGAGCAGTAGTCCCTTTGGTGGCCCTCTGGTCGGTACTGCATTTCATTTCTGAACCACACTCCTCGTCCTGATGTCACTGACAATCCAATGAATTCGGCAACTTCCCCAGCTTCCCCTCGCTTCGAGTAAAGCTGGTTCCATTCCATCGACATCTGAATCCCGGTTACTTCCTAAGCATGATGTCACTGTATAAGCCACAAGAAATATGAAGGATGATGCTCCGACAAATCACACCGTGAACAAATATTCGAGGGGTGGGGGGAGGGGTTTGCTGGAGGCGCTGGTAAACGAGTGCGAGTACTATGTGCTGAATTGGCAGTTCTGTCTGGGCCTGGGTCTTCGCCTTGCCGGATCCACCATTTTGTCCAACGCCTAGGTGGAGAACGATATCGATTGGAGACGGGAACGTTGACCAGGGCCCTCGTCCATCACTCCGGTAACGAGACGGGTGACACCTCCGCTCCCGCGAGGTTCACGTTTCTCGAACTTATGTTCGCTGAACGGCATGATCGCACAAATCACGAGGGACGCAGTGGATGGTGTGAAGCACACACGTTTTCTGAAAGAACATTGAACCTGGGAAATAACCGCCTTCTCCGTGACAACCTAGGCATATCTTCCAGTACAGGCCAGGTTCCTAAACCCTCGGAACAAAATAAATAAAGTACTCGACGGACAAACCCAGACCGTGATGCACCACGGGCTTCAAGTGAAATGCGTTCACACGTCTGATTCTCCTAAAAACCTGGGTCGGGCTGAACCTGGGTCACATGCTCTGGCTCCTCGAGGGGGTGATGACAGTGAACAGAACCGGATTTACCTTCCCAAGATGGAATGAACCAGATACACGACGATATTCCTCTCGAATTTGTCCCGAAATGAACTCTCCTCTTATTCAAAAAATAAAAAAATAAAAAAAATTCCATCAAGGAAATTACAGGGATGACACCTCTACCCCTGGGTCAGATGCGTGACAAAAACAAACGGATGGATGGACGAACCAGAGAATGAAACCTAAAAATCGGAAAGAGAACCATACTCTGGTCCTTGGAGAACCCTGAACCTGTCTTTGATCTGCATACCACTGTACCTCTGCCTACGTAAGACAGGGCTTGCTTCTATGATCCTTGTCCAACGTTTTCCAAGCTCTTTGACCCCGTCCAAAATCGCTCTGTCCTCCTCTGCGGTGTACCTGCTTGGACGGCCATAACCCGGTGTTCGCGGCTTCGTCGTCTTCTCCGGACTGCCTTCGTCGGACGAAACATCATACACAAAGGGGCGTTGCGGAGGGAAACTAGGCCTTGGGGGGGACATTGACGGTGCTGCGGATGACACCCTCACCCTGGGCTGGGCTCCTCCTGGGCTAGGTGAAAAACCAGCATCTCTGCGCAGCGCTGGGGATGATCTCGGTGCAGGGATAGGCCCACTCCGTTGGGCATGCAGCGGACCGCTTCCACTTCGCTTCCTCCTTTTCTCGGCGGAATCTGGACTTGCTTCGTCGGACGAATCCCCCACATTCCCTGTAATGGAGCGCTTCTGCGGGAATCTTGGCCTAGGGGGAGAGGGTGGACGGAAACCTGGCCCCGGGGGGGACGTTGGCGGTGTTGCAGATGACACCCTGGGCTGGAGTCCTCCTGGTCTAGGTAAAAACCCCGCATTTGTGGTCACTACACCTGTTGACAGGTGCCTGGACACACCTCGTATGAAGTCAATCTTCCAATCCACGCCCGACTCCAAATCCGTCGCTTCGAGGCTCATTCGCCGGAGGGACCTACCGGCCCCCCGTAAAATCGACTCCAGTTCGCGGGTATCTTCTTCCGCATTGGGTGCCTTTGATTCATCCCCGAGAGCAACACGGCCTGCAACCTTTGTCAGTGCCGGTGGAGAGAAATGACGCCATACCTCTCGAGTGAAGTCCAACAAGGCTTTCGTCACAAAAGCTCGGCCCTCCGCATCCTGGCACCCCTTGTCCCCCGATTGCGCGAGGCGTCCAATTCTACTCAACACTCTTTCGGTAGGACCATGCAGCTTGCCGCTCTCCAACGCATATTGGCGGATTCCTACACCCCACTCGCCCTCGCGATACCCCTCTTCTCCGCTCTCCACGAGGGACTCTTGAAAATTGGTGAGGTGACGAAGGACCGTGGCCACGTCAACTTGGCCCTGTGGGTCCTCATGTACGTTGCTCAGGAGCCTGATGTAGGACATCTGTTGCAATCTCACCACGGAGCTTGGACAAGGTTGCTGAAAATCCTTGAGCACGGCACTGTACGCTTCTGACCCCTTCACATGCATCAAGAAATACTCCCAAAACCAGTTGATTGCCAAGCCGTCCGATTCCACGGCCACGGCCGGTTTCTTGGAAGAAGATGCCGGCATGTTGTACAGAGAGAGAGAGACAGAGACGGAACACAAAGAGGGGAAAAAACAAGAAGAGGAAAAAAAAAGAAAAAAAAAAAAAGAACAAACAAAGTGGGAGGAAACAGGGAAGTTATGGACAGGATAAACGATTGAAAATATATAAATATATATATCTTTCGCTAAACAATGAAACGAATATGTGAAAAAACACGATTGTATCGCTGCATCATATGTGAAATCTGTTTCTAATAATAAAGCAAAAGGTGACAGTGGGAAAGTAAAACTCACAGTTGACCCCGAAGTGATCAGCGCGATGGGCAGAACTTGGCCGGATCTTGCGGATGTGCCTGCACCTCTATCATGCGCGGACTACCTCGGAGAAGCAACACATGATCTAGAGCTGAAGAGGGAACAGACACGATCGCAGATGTTGGATTGACAAAACGGTTCACGGTTCCCAAACGAAAACCCGCGGATGATCTAACTGTCGGTGATTGCCACAACCATCGAGCACAGGTCTTGCCTCCGGTGCAAAGTCTTCACCAGGTCCGGCCCATGAACCATACCCTGCCGAACAGACCTGTCCCGTGACAAGCCTGCACTTGTTTCGAAGGTCGTGGCACTGTAAAAAGTAGATTGCGTTACCTCGCACCCATGCTTCGAAAACCACGCTGCCAATTACTTTCAGATAACTTACACTTGGGCGCCAGAATGAACCCCGGTCTGCAACTGCTCCGACGTGGACAGGCCTGGCCATGGATGATCATGTGCTCTCTGTTTCACCGTCGGAGTTGGAAGTTCGGAGCATGTTCCCGGTGGCCGTGAGCTGCACTCAACACCTGGTTTAGCATTGCTCGACTCGAGCGTTGGTTTCGAGGGACCTGAGTTAGCTCGTCCCAGAGATCGAAGACAGGGAGCTGATCCGATCGAAACTACTCGTGGTTCACTTTGGCGTCTTCGGATTGGGAAGCTTTCCCTCCCATCACGCGTCGATCCTGTGCACGGGACCCGGAGAAATGGAGAGGATGGATGCGTTGGACACTGCCCATGTCACCGTCATCTTTGTGACGCCCAAATATTCCACCACGGATGGGCAGGGGAACGGTAGCATGGAAGCGGTCCAGGCGAGGTCTCAGGCGGGAGGCGGCGTCGCCGCCGGGTGAGATACGGATGGACATCTCAAGCCTCCGCCGGTGCAGCAGAGGCTTCGAGGCATGAATGAGCGGGAGTTGGGCGGGTGGCCGGGTGCCACGAGAGTTCCGCCTCGAAGTTCACACGGGTGTGAGGTACTGCAATACGACTGCTTCAATCGTGTCCAGTTCCCCTCCCAGCGCATCGATAGCGTGACGGATTGCATCGAATTGTTCGAGGTCGCGTCACGAATCCAATATGATCAAGTTCTGGGTATTTGTGAGCGGTACCTTTCGGCAGTGCCGTGGCGCGATGCGGAAGGGGAGCGAATCCGAGCGTTTCGCGACTCTGGGCAGATGGCTTTCAACCCCGCGAGTGTCTCGTGTAAACGGCAGGAATTGCCCCCGAACGAGGAGGAGAGGATGCACGGTCGCTTCAACGTCACCGAGAGGGCTCTGAAACGCTCTCCGGAACTCTCCTCGAGTCCGTTTCTTTCCGAGTCGAGACGAGAGTCGAGCCTCACGGAATTCCAGGACGGATTCTTCGAATTAGCCAAGGCTGCAGGGCTGGTTACCCGGAGCTCACGAAGATCGCCCTCAGCACTGTCATGAGCGAAGTGGGACGAATTTTTTATGGTATCATGCAAGCATGTCAGTCGAGGGATACGGGTTCCGACTCCGAATTCGTATCCACCCCTGAGTTGATCCGCATTGGTTGAGTTGGTTGCTCGGTTACTTTTGAAGGACCCGGGTTTCCCAACACTCCCGGAGTCAGAGTTCCGATTCACTGTCGGAAGCGATGGACGGGCTAGTGAGAGACGGCGATGGGCTGATATGGTGCGCACGATTTTCGAGGACGTGCTTCCAGAGCGCTTGCACTTGACAACGTCGGAGCGGCTTGGTTTGTTCCTTCCATGGATTTGGTTATTGCCGTTGACGGAACAATGTGAACGTCACGCAGCGCCCGGTGCAAAGTTTGTCCTGAAATTTATTCTGACCCTCCCGCGAGAGCAGCAGGGACAGATCTTCCATGGTTGGGCGGCCACTCTGGTTCGTGATCCACCCAATCCAGCCGAGACGTATGCGCATGACTTCATGGCGGAGGTTCACTCACGGTGGAGGAAGCACTTGATCTCTAGAGCTGTGACGCCTAAACCTAGGTGGCACCTGAAGGGCACGGCGAGATAGGATTACGCGGGTGGGGAGGGGGGCGATCCGCGTACTCGCAGATCTCCGTTGTGCGATTCAGTTGTCAGGGTACAGAGTTGCACCAATTTGTCCCTTTGGAGCGGTGAAACCGATGATCTTCACCGGAGTTCTTTTGGCAGCAGTCAAGAGCGCGCCCTTTGCGATGGACACTCCGGAATTGACAGCAGTGCAGAATTTGCGAATCTGCGATTCATGAAGCCCGAATGTAGACGTCTTAACTGTACGTATCATTGACGATTGTCTTGAGCTCCTGGATGGGAATATCGCGCAGGGTTGTCGGAACTAGTTGTCTCCTGGCAGATGGCAGTGTGTTGTCTCATGTTTCTTCTTGGATTCCCACACGCAGGAGCTCCATGTCTCTGTGATGTAACGAAGGCCGTCTTCGGTTCGCATGTGGCTGAAGTTCGGTGGAGATTCTCACTTGGATTTTTGCATAAATAGGTCGGCACAACATTGAACCATGTAGCTCGAGCTCAACTGATATGCCTTGATAGTTGATTTCGGCTGGTTGGGTTGCCACCGACATGGTCTTGCCGTCCGTGGTCTAATTCGAGTGACCCACTTTGAATGACGTAGCTTGATGTGCTTCTTAGACCAGCGGAAGCCGCCTGGGTTGCAGCCTGCCGACACAGAAACCCTATAAAAACCAATCCCAGTGGATCACCCTAGACCCTGAACCGAACAATGCTCGGTTCTCGAGCTCCAACAACTAACACGACCCAAAACAAAACAAAAAATAAAAAATAAAAAAATAAAAAAATAAAAAAAATCGGTGAGCAGGGTAAAACTTTGAAGAACGCTCCGGTGATCTGATGGATCATTTCAAACCTAATCCACCGAGACATCCAAAAACTCACAACGAATTCCTCCTCTCACTGGTGAAAGGACGAATCCACCCAAAAAGTGCTCCAATTCATCACGATTTAAATTCTATCAAGACCGTGGAAGGATCACGGCAACGCTTGCAACCGGGGGAGGGAGAAGCAGAGCTCGGTGGCCCGGTCTTCAACTCCGGAGTTCTTCTTGAGGAACGCATCGAGCTTCTTCATGGGCCGGAACACGTCGGGGTCGACGCCGAGTTCCTTGGCGCGCTTGACGTCCTGCGGATGCGGTAGAGATGCACTAATTCCCCCATTAGTGCAGTGGGATCGCAGAAATGAACCTAAACTCTGGATTACAGACGGAAGCGATTCATGGCAGGAGCGCCACCCACATGGGAGAGCCGGCACGGAGCGCCGCAGTCTGTGCGAAGTCCCAGCGCTGCTTCAGGCATTGCAGAGATCTGCATGAATAATCCACCCCTCGGGTCAGATTCGGTACAGCAGCTCGGATGAGCACAGTTCATCTGCGAGGTCTTCGAAGTCAAGCTGATATTCACCTCCTCGTACGTTTTGCGACGTTCGGTGCAGTGATCGTGATCACGATCTGCCAACCTAGGAAAATACATTAAGCGGACAAGCAGAAAAATTTCCGAGAACGCGTTTTGATGCGAGTGCATGTCCACTCGGAAACATGCGAATGAGATTTAGGGCGGAGAATGGGAAACGATGGCATCTCGCAAACAAGAACCCACCTTCTATGCTGATGAACACTGTGAGTGGCTTGGTTGTTTTGCATGGCCCGCATCCTTTTCCGGGGCAATTGGTCCCGGGTGAGTGCCTGGTAAACGCCTGGGACAGACGGACAATCTTCTTCCGCCTTGCTGACTCCAAGACCCTAAATCCTGCAAGAGCACGGACGGGAACTACTCCTGAGAATACACGATGCATTTATAAGAAACCCACGATCAGACGCACATCAGAGAAGGACGGATACCAAGTTCCGGCTACCGAAATGAGAGTCTGTGGCCAAATTCGCCCCCATGGAACACCGGGAGTGACTACTGCTGACAGACAATGAATCCACCGCTCCACGGAGTTTACAGCCGAGAGGCCTGCAACATTTCTGCGCTAACGATCCACGGCCGCCAATTCACCCAGGATCCGACGAACCCTAAACCCAGAAAACAGAATGCGGGGAATGGAAAACATGGCACTCACGCCATCGCAAATCTGAGCAGTAATCTCTTCCGGCGGGAAGAAGATGACCGCCTCCATCTTCATAGTCTCCTCCAGCTTCTTGGGCGCAAGCGCCATGTACCCACTGGAGAACTTGGACCGTGCGACTCCACACCCGCGCCTCCTCCTCCGCGCGATCCCGACCCCACACAACCAAAGCCCGAAGGAGATGAGGCAGTGTCGCACGTGGAGTGGTAGTTCCAGAAGGTAGGAGCACGATTTCTAATTCAGAGCACAGCGTTGTCTCCCCGACGGACTCCGGCGTGGAACCGTCGAGTGGGACATCCACGCTCATCTGTGGGATGGATATTGAGTTCAGATTGTTCCACTCCTTTTTGAATCGTTGATGTTGTGTGATGATGCAGGAAACCTTGATCTTTGTAATCGCAGAGATCATGCCGACGGAGAAGATCACAGGATCGGCAGGGAAGTGCTCATCGCCGCAGAGTCCACCCGTCACCAGCGGGTATGGAGTTGATTGCGCAAGTCGAACACTTGTTTGCTGCGTGATCAGACTTGAGCTACTCTACCGTGGATGATTGCCATTGCACCGAAAGCTGCATGATTTGAATTTTTTTCGAGATGAATGTGCTCAATATAAACGACGGTTCTTCGTTGACTGGGTCGAGTGAACATTCTTCGATCCATGGATTGGTATGACTGTTTTCTTGCATCCCCATTCTCCCATCTCGACAGACTCGACGTTCGCCTATTTTTTTAGGGTGTACAAAGGGGCCATAAAACCAAAAATCCTGTGAGCTCAACCCTGGCTACCCCGTGATCGTTGTTTTGAGTGCACCCTAAAACTACTCGACGGGCGACGGGTCCTCCCCGGACCCGTCGCCCTTATTCAAACCCTTCTCGCTCCGCTCGATGGGTTTGAAAACCCTTGTATTCCTCAGATAAATCAACCCCTAGAGCATCATCTCCACAGTTTTCGTATGATTTAGGGTCCGGTCTTGTCGGGCTCCCTATGAGTCAAACTTTACCGGATGTGGCTGTACCTTTGGCACCGCATGGAAAATTGTCATATCTCTCTAACCAGACCAAATTTTACTTTCATCAGACCGTAGAGAGGAAATAATTTGTGTTTAAAGATCAAATTCAATTCAGGGCGGCTGGGCCAAATCTGGTCTGTGATAGTCTACAGTGACTTCCAAATGGTCCTTTCTGAAATCGTCTTACAAATTATTTTTTAAACATGATTTTGAGAAATCCAACCGTGGGATCTTGTTAAGAGCCATCCGATTAGTGTACGTACCAAGTTTAGTAAACTTTGACCGTACGGATCTTGAGATATATACAATCAAAGTTACAAGTTTTATAAAAAAAATCAAGGCAGATCGGCAGCGATTGGATCACCTTCGTCACCCATTTTTCCTTCACCATTTTTTCCTCCTCAACCAGGGTATATGCTGTAAAATTCACATGTGTTTTGGATTCGTTTATTTTTCGGATTTCTTTCCTCTATGATTTAATTTCCATACAAATGCTTGTATACACCGTTTGGATTTCAGAGAATAGATGATCTTCTTCGGCATTTGTAGTTTGGAGAACGAGCCAATGTTCATGCAATCCATTTGACACCAGTCACTGGAAATGTGGTTTTCCAATGCTTTTCTGCGCTGTATTGTCTTCAATTTTTTTGAGCCTACTCCCAATTCACTTTAGAATCCAAAGCTGAAGACCTTACAACCACACAATCTCAAGAAGTTGGTTGTTTCACTCTCCGAAGGGTGACTATCACTACCGGGCAGTACCAAAAAAAAACTCTTCTCTGGAGTTCGAACATTATGATCTTCCAAACAGTGAGGAGTTACAATCTAAAATTTTGTGTACACATGCATGAATATGCTAGGTACTAGATCCTACGGTTAGATTCTTTAAAATATGTTTGATTTTGCATAATTATACCTTGAACTAAAACAGGGCATAATAGAGGCAGGATATGGGATTTCATTGCCAAAAACTCCTGGGGTTAATGACAAATACATCAATTTCCTACATATATATTTTGAATCACAAAAAAAATTTAAAAATTGAAGGGAGAATGGAAGTGCGAAAAACCCAAGAGTTCAAGTCTCGGAAAGGAAGAATGACGTTTTTTTTTTTTTTTTTTTTTTTGTAAATAATTTTAAAATGACATTTTGACACATTCAAAATGTGCCAATATCAAACGGATGGTATAAGATTCTTGTGGCCATTCTCACACTCAATCACAGAACAGGGCAAACACTAATGTTAGGGTTCATGAATCAGAAGAAAGACGGCACTGTGGCGCAGACCAAATCCACTTTTTACCCAGGACGAAACTACGACCACTTTAATCACAGGTACCATAGGCCTTCAACGGCGGTAGTGTACTCTTACCCACACATTGGATGCGTCATGTAAAAATCCAACAAACAATCTAAATAGCTACGTACAGCCAGTAGTTACAACAACAAAATATATTCAATATTGCACGAAATGCCGAAGAACTACCTTCATCTGCTGCCAGCCCAAAACAAACATGGTTGTTTCTCTCCAGGGGAGAAGCTATTCTCCAGAATCATTCTACTCTACCCACTGCAGTTCCGATTATTTTCCCGCTCCTGTCGCAGCGTGGCGCCATGACTGATCGAACACAAACCTGTCGTCTGGCATTTGTGTACTGCTTTACGCTTCTAAAATTTACTCCACTTCACCGTAAAAACTCTATCTCACCTCTGTAACACTATGGGGAACGTCTATGCATAGCAAATACGAGATTTACAATGTAGGATTATGGTTAATATATAAGATTAGACGTTCTGTACCAGGGAATTTTGCGTGGAAACTACACAATTTTGCGTAGAAAATACCTCGATACAAAAGCATCACCAATTTTTTCTTTTGATCACGCATGTCTATTTGCATTGCTCGTGGAACCCACTCTATTCGTTGTGCGGTCTTGGGTGAATTATTTTAAATGTAGGTTTGTTCACACATCCTTCTCGCATGCGTAAGGAGCCTACTTTGGAGTAAGTCTTGCGGTGATTTTAAAGGTCTCCGTGCTGAGTTCACATGACTTTTTCCCTACGAACTCAATACGGACCTACTCTGAAGTAGTATAAACGAACCTTCCATGACACGAAATGGCATTATGTCCACACCATCACCGTCCACCAAAACATCCCATGCAAACTACCAGTGGACAGACCAATTACACCACTCCATTCGTTGTGCGATCTAGGGTGAATTTTTTGAAATGTACGCATGGTTTTAAGTAACCTTCACAAAACTTTGGTTTGATGTGATGCTGAAGCAAACGAAAGTGGAGGGGAGGGAAGATCGGTGAAGTTATAGAGAAGTGGCAGATCATGTGAGGGCCGCATATTACATGTTCGTTTATCTCAATAATTTCTTTTTTTTTAGTTTTAATTTTAATTTTAATTTTTTGTTCATTTAAAATTATTCTGTTCTACATAAAAAAATTGCACTTCTCTTATGTGGCCTTTTTATTTCCCCGTATTTAAGCACGTCATGATGGAGTTAAAATTTGAGGATATACGACATTAGATCTCTGAGGGATGAAGCTAGACGCGTCAGAGATGACAATCTAGTGCCGCAGAGACGTATTTTTTACGGAACCGCAAAGGTGGATCACAAAAATGTTGATGAAAAAAACTCCCGGAGTTTATTATTGTATTTAGCATGGTTGCCCACGATGCACACCCGTAAACATAAAAAAAAAAAAAATCCACTTCGAGTATGATCACCAATTTTAACGTGCATTTTGCATTTAAATGCGAGTGGCACTTCTTTGGATTTTGCACTTCTCAAAGACCATGTATTTGTGTTGAAACTACATATAACTGATGATTGGGAACACAATGTTATATTTATTTGCAACGGATCCAACATCCTCAACACAGAGCGGGAGCACGAATTTGTCGTGGCGAACGACTGCAATTCCATGGTTCCATAAGCCGTGAAATTTGGAATCATGCCGGAGTATTTTGAGGTTTTCCCTCTCTGGTTGGTATATGATCCCACACAATCCCGTGATGCGCATTGTGGTAGGCATGGGAGTTTTGGTTTCCATAGTCATTTCCAAGGCTTTTCTTGGAAATAGCCACGTGTGTTTGGATTCTTCATCACTTTGAGCCTTCTTCGCATCTTTAGAGAGCACCGCCATGGAACAAGGTTCAAATGAACGCATCCTCTTTGAGAGAAGCGCCCATATGGACAAAGAGGGTGGGACAATGTTGCCATTGTGATATGCCAAGGGTTTTGCGTTGAAAAGGAAGTCCTTGAATAAAGCTACGTTGTGTGCACACAACATAGAATTTGATTCAGGTTGCGTCCTCAAAGGGATTGGAAGCCCGCCACTCGTTTCCAATGCTAAGTAGTAAGAAGCAACGGCGCTCATTACTCTAAATCCAAGAAAATTAGGTTCAGAAACTCTTTTTCAAACTTCACTTCTTGAATTTGAAACCCCAAATCCTATAGTGAGCAAAATTTGGTCAATTTTGACGAATGAGTAGTCCATTCTATACGTTTTTCCGAGAGGAATGCGTTGATGTAATAATTGTTGCGAGATTCCTTTATATGCAAGAGTTATGAGTGAAAA
Organism: Ceratodon purpureus; assembly: GCA_014871385.1. Lineage (NCBI taxonomy): Eukaryota > Viridiplantae > Streptophyta > Bryopsida > Pseudoditrichales > Ditrichaceae > Ceratodon > Ceratodon purpureus. The sequence continues at coordinate 114,550 of CM026429.1, read as the reverse complement.
AAACTAGTGCTGGAGGTCATTTGGGCAGCAGACTTTGGAGGACGATATCTTTGTGAGTATAGCTTCAATTGGAGAGTATAAGTAGTCTAAATTGACCGCTTTTCCATAAGGTATTCAACGGTATATCGGTCCAAGGAGAATCTGTGAGGAATTCATTACTTTGGACCATACACCGGTTTGAGAATCGAAACGCACAGCTCCATATGGGGAGGTATTCAACGGTATAAAGTATGTTTTAGTGCGATCTTTCAATCAAAAGTTACGAGCAAAAATGTGATTCTTTATTTAGTGGACCATAATACTTCAAATGGGATTTTCGTTGTCAAATCTTACTCAATTTCTGCGAATGCGTAGTGAATTTTTAGCGCTTTGAGAAGGCGCTTCCAATGAGCCATGACCTATTGTAAAATTGGAAGTTTTGCAAAAGTTATGATCAAAAAACTAACCTGCCTAGTGTTTTGACTTTGAGGACTCGCATGCGCCGTTACGCCATTTTCATTTATTTTATTTTTTTGTCCCGTGTAGATATTGGGCTCTAATTTATTGCACCTGGCTGCCAATAGGATTTATGCCATCACATATGATTTTCCACGCAACCAGGCCGAGGACTTCATTAGAAACATCGACGTGCGTTTCAAATATGAATTCAAACGAACCTTCATCTTGTTAATGTTTGTTTGTATTTACACTACTTGTAATTGGTTCTGTATGGGACCACAAATGTAATCGTTGGTCTGCATTTGTATTCATTTTATTCAATATTGTTGAGTGGTTTACAACGTATACTCTGAACCTTTTAGTGAAGAGAAATGTCACAATGAAAACCTTAAATTTTTAAAGTATAAATCCAAAATTTAAAAAAAATAAAAATTTGAATTAAAATTTTGAATTTTGTTAAAAAAAAACTATTAAAAAAAATTTAAACCAAAATTAAATGTAACAATATTACTATATGAAGGTCTAGTTTTTTCATACAATTTCAGCAAAAGTATAACTACGTTTTTTTTTTTTTTTAAAATTTTTTAATTCATCTTACAAGTTACAAGGTTTTGATATAAAACTTATATCTTTTCATCAAGCAATATTTTTTAAAGGGGGTGTCATTTATGTAAAATACAAGTGTGTTTATTCGCCGCTGTAAAGAAAATTGTATGGTATAGGCACGTCTATTGATTAGATACGAACCACAGAATTCATAACAAACAACGCTAGGCATGAATTTTTTATTGTCATGAAAATAAAATGAACATATATGAATAATGAATATGATATTTCTAAACGTTAGAATTTGATTAAAAAAAAAGGCATAGGGTTTAGGGTACTTAGACCTAAGTGGGATACACGATCCCTAAACTCTGAAGCGAGAACGTCCAAGCGCAGAAATGCTGTGATGCACACCAACAGGAATTGCAGCTCCCGTTGATGCCGGTAATCCCTGCAATTCCAACCCTCTCCCTAAAACCATCGCAGCAGCGGAAGTTACGAGGCCGATTTCCCCGACATCACTACCTAGGCTTACTCTCCCTCTGAGGCCTCGAAATTAGTCGAGGTAGCATTCGATTGACAGCGAATGAAAAGTGATACAGTCGTGGGTGCATGGGTTGAATGGAAAGAGAGGGCATTTCCAGACAAATAATAAAAACTCCCCTTTCATTCCAAAAAATCCGGTGAGGGTATTACAAAATGAACCCGTCTATACCACTGAACCCTGAGTGACAAGAAAAATAAAATAAGCAAATCAAACAAAACATAAGACACTACGATGAACAGAAACCGTTTTTCCGAAGAACCCTGCACCTATCTTTGATAGCTGTGCCTGACCATCTTCCTAGCAGCCCGTTACTTTCTGCTCTAATCGTTGTCCATTTATTTCCAAAAGTGGAGACCCCTTCCCAAATTGCAGCATCCTCTTCGGCAGTGAAGAGAGGTGGACGGCCGCTACCCCCCACCACCCGAGGCGCCGGGGGTTTTGGTTCAGGGAAGGGCACGATTGGGTGGGTAGGCGCAGGAAAACCTCTAGCTTGCTTCTTCCTTCTCGCCATGGTATCCGCACTACCTTCATCGGACGAATCATCGGTACTCTCATTGGCACGTTTTTGTGATGGAGGCAAGCTTGCCCGAGCGGAAGACGTTGGAGGGGTTCCTGATGACACCCTATGCTGCTGTAATCGTTTTCCGACTTCGTACGCCGCACTTGTAGTCGCTTCACCTGTTGGCAGCTGCGAAAGAACTCGTCGGAGGGCCTCGGCGGCCTTATCCAAGTAGTCCTCCCATATCGTCGCTTCATCGCTCATCTGCTGGATCGCCTCAAGGATGCCCGGAAGATGCACCTCTGGTTCACCGGCGCCTTCTTCGACAGTGGATGCCTCTGCTGGCTTCTCGCTGGTGATTAGCTTCTCGCTGGTGATAGACGCAACAACCCTCGTCAGTGCTAGTGGACCGAAACGAGGCCATACGTCTTGAGTGAACGCCTTCAAGCATCTCCTCACATGTCCTTGAACATAGGCCTCACGTTCTTCCGTTCCATGGAGATTCCATATCTTGGCCTTCACATCATTGGTAAGTTGCTTCAGTTTTCCACTCTCCAAAGGATACTGGCAGATGCGTGGACCCCTAAATGACATTCCAAATGCTCAATTGTGTATTTTCAAAGATACAACAATTATATTGTGTGGTACGATTATGTCTCCTGGTCATGTATCAATTTCAGCCCAGGTTATTGTACAACCGTGTCATCCTCGCTCATGTGGATTTCGACGTGCGTTTGTTTAAATTCTTATTTTTTCTCTCGTTCTGTAAATTCAACCCTTGACCCATGTATATGAAGAGTGATATGTGCATTCCCATTCGTATTGTTGCTGCATTATTTAAACTATAATTTAATCATTCTTTTTAATTTTTAATTTATTTTTTAAGTGATACGATCGTGTGGTAGCTTAAATGGCAATGGCATTTGTAGCGTACACGCAAATTATTTTTTAGAGACCATTATTATTTTTATATTGTATGAAATTGTTATCCATCAGCTTCGACATTTAATATTTGTATCACAAAGTATTTATAGATTTTGAGTGATTTGCATCGTAATAAAATCTAGATGGAGTTGTGAAATTTGCGCACATTATAGTGATTGATCATGTTTTGGATTATTATCTTAAACAAATGAGGGGAGGGGGGATGTAGTAACCATCAACATGCCAGTTCTTCAAATGCTTAGAAGTTGCTCGGAGGATAGAATGCATGTGCAGATTGAAACCAATGTAGGCAATGCATTTACCCCAATAATGTACAAATGTCTTCTGAAAGTGCCAAAAAAAGGTTGCCTGCTATTCAAAAAAGGAGGAGATATTGCCAGCTCATCCATATTCTTCCAAGCAACCTTCACTAACCCCAACTATATATTTTCAATTCGATTAGACGCACAAAAAATTATGAATTGAAAAAAATGAACATACATTAACAAGTTTGCTCTATTGATGTAGAAATAAAGCACTTCTGATGTATACCTGCACGCCTAAACCAAAATCATGTCAAGACACTAGACTTATTCTAGTCCTGAGGAAAAAAAGGGGGAAAAAAAAAGGTAGGTACAAACTTTGTTCAAACATGTGGGTCTAGCGAACAAAAAATCAAAATAAAAAAATAAAAAATAAATAAAAAAAATTAAAAATAATAATATATATATGATCATGTAAATATGATCTCTATGTTATGAGTACACACCTCATTACTTTTCAAGAATGCATCCTCTTAATCTGGCGAAATCGTAGTGCAGCCTTTTACGGGTGTGATAATCCTTCTCAGGATGAAACCATAGCTGATTCTGTTGAAATACCACCCACTGGCCCAGAGCCGGTCAGGCCTGATTTCTAGATTCGGTTAAAAAAAACACATGTTCCTTCTGTGCACATTATAGCACGAGATTGGTTTTGGGGTTATGAGAGGTTCCATGTTGCCTGCAACTGTTGAACAGGTGTGTGAGGCATACACTACCTAGGTCCGCACTTTCTGCTGTACGTACAGTTGATTGGAGAGCTCATACCCCGCTGCTTGTCTTGTTTCTTTGCGGCCTCCGATCGCAGTTTGTAGTTTAGGTCTTGCTGTTTTAGCTCATGGACGCACGTACAGAAAGGTCCGATTGTGTGCATGGATGGCTATGTTGCGATTTCCTGTGTTATGGGGGCAAGATTGTTGAACTGATGTACCGTGTGTTGACCGCACAGACTCGGCGAAGATGGTGGGCGTCGGCAGTGATTGTCGCGATGACGACAGTGGGGGTACCGAGCTGTCTGGCGGTGGTTCCTGCGAGGTCTCTCTCCGCTATGGCGTCACAACTGACGGAGGGCTACGTTATCGGCAGGATATGTCCGCACCGTGGTTCACAAGTGAATGCATGATGTTCCAACCCTGGACCTGGATTAATGTGGAGGGTTGATGAGGTCGTGTGCGTTGAGAGTTGTTGCTGTTGGTCTCGTCCGGAAGGACATGTCAGTGGCGCAATGGGATGCTGACGGAGGAACGGCGGAGGTCATTGTGCAGAAAGGGAAGCCTCCGACTGTGACTGGGTTCACGAAACGGAGTCGGCGCTTTGCCTTCATTGAGGAGGTTGGGTAGGCCGAACCCGGCTGTGCCTTTCGTCGAGGAGTTCTGGGTGGTTGTTCCGTTCAAGAGGAAGATCTGGTACTGGGTCTTGACGAGCTTGATTACACGCAGGGCTCTCGGGGTAGTAGAATCTCAGGTCGGGAATTTTTGGAGGTTCAGATTTAGGGTTCGGCGTTTCCATTGGCTGGGCCGACGTCGAAGTTAGCCGGTCTTGGGCCACAGTTCTGAACTCGTCTCGAAAGTCCGCTTCCTGAATCGATACAGGTCTGGTCTTGCGCTTCCATGGTGGGACAGGGGAACCTTGAGCTGCGAGGAGGAGACAGGGTGATGAATCTAGTTGAGGCTTTCGAGTTGGTTTCGTCACCTTCGTATGGATGCTCCTGGGACGACTATCAAGCCTATTCGTGCCTGGGGAACCCAGCTTCTGTCGTTGCTCGCCGCGATGTGTTCAGGACTCCATCGGAGAATCGAGCTCCTCTGCTGCCTCCACGGTTGGGAAGACTGATCGTTCGATTCGCGCAAGGTGAGGTGTCGGATGGTGCACAACACGATGACGGAGTCCGTGAAATGTTGCCGGAGGTCGGTCTACAGTCGGAGAGGGGTCGGTCCAAGACTGCAGCCGCCTCTGAAACTGTGGCCGGTGAGTGACGTTCCGTGGAGGCCCCTGAGTTCCCCTGTCGTTCAGGCGGATGGTTTCGCTCTCCCCTTCACGTATTCACGATGTTTGAATCAATTGGCCTTGCTGTTGAAATGAAATCAATCCCTCGGAAGTGCCGGCCGCGTCATTTCCCGACGCAGCAAGCGAGGTGAGGAAAATGGAGGGGCTGCAAACGACTTTGTTTTATTCCAATTGTGTGCATTCTGGGTTTTGTTGATCTTTTTGGACACTGGGAGCTTCTGAGAACTGCTCACTGTTTCTGAGATAGTCGAATCATCTTTATATGTTTTCAAAAAGATGACATCTTGAACTGCTTCTTGAAAAATAGAATAAAAATAAAATACATCTGACTGAAGCCTTCCTGGAGCCTTCGTTTACGCAATTCGAACCTTCGAAGCAGGTTTTTTCGGTTCGGTTCATGTTCTCGGTCAGAATACAGTTGCCAATGGGCCTCTTTTTCGGATTCTGATCAGGGATGAACATCGAGATTGCACGTTAGATTGCACTGACGATCCATGACGATCCATGGCGACAGGTCTTTGAAGGTGGCGGTCCATGCATGCATTTCCTCCTTCGTCTGCCGGTGGTCTTCGGATTTCGGATTGATGTAGCAGCTTTTCGAGTCCTCGTCGGTGGAGGGGCTTCATTCGATCCTTCTTCCTGGGAAAACCGGTAGCGATATTTTGCGTATTGTGGAGGTCTAAAATTGGAGTGTTCATGTACTAGTTTAGTCTGGGTCGTCTGCAAGTTTTGACGAAGCCGGGGGTTTATTTTTATGTTACTTTATCTTGTTTTTTTGCTGATAGGGGGCGCGGATGGTTGGGTGGCGGGCAGGGTCTCTGTTCGGGTGCTGGTGGTTCCCCTCTCTCCTTGCGAGTGAGTACGTCCGTTTTTGGGCGGGAAGTTTTTTCTTCTTCTTCCTCGTCTTCTTCGTCCCTCTTATACCTTTTTGGATCGTGCATGCGTGTTGTGTCCCTCTGCTCTCCGAGTTTCCCAATTGCTCATAAGCTTTCAAGGCTTGGTTGTTGGTGACGATTGCCCGGGATTGTCTTCTGTTGCTCTCGGACTGGTGTATGGCATGTGCTGACATGGTTGGTTGGGCGTCGCAGAGGTTGGCTGCATGTAATCATTGAGCGTCGAGTTGCGTGCATCGTGGCGGTGGATCGCATCGGCGAATTCGAGACCTTCGGTTGTACGGACGGGGAGGCTGTTCGCAAGCGGTTGTTTCCATCTTGCTACGGAGATGAAGGTCAAGTTCACGGGACGTGCGTTTTCGGGGACGCTGGGCGTGGGGCATGGATGGGTGGGAAGGTGGAAGGAGAATGACGGGGGCACGTCCAGAAACGCGATTGCCCTCTCGGGCACGGAGGGAGGTACCGGCCCGCCTGTGGACGCAGCGGCCCCCGGTTCGGATGCTACCCTCGATGTCATCAGGCATGCGCAGCAGCTCCTCAAGGACTTCCAACCCCCGGAAGAGGACTCCCCACCTCCGCATCCCCTCTCCGATTCCGATTCGGACATCCAACCTCCGGATGTGGACTTCCCGCCTCCGTATCCGCTCTCCGATTCCGATTCGGACACGGAGGGGAGCACCGGCCCGCCGGTGGACGGCCGAGTGGTCCTACTCTCCGATTCGGATACGGAGGGGGGCGGAAGGCCTGCCGGTCCCCCCGGGGACGTAGTCGTCCTCCTCTCCGACTCGGCTTCAGAAGATTCCTGTTCGGAGGGGGGCACCGCCAATGCTGGATTCCTGAACAAGCAGAATGGCAAGCTACCTATGGTTTCTGAGCACCCCTTCGCTGAGAGACAAGATCGGCATGTTTTCGGCGACGCATTATCGAGGCTCCTCGAGGTATTCCCTGGAGTATGCCGGGACACAGCTGCAGCAGATTTGTCGTCGCAGCTGAAGACGGCTTCGCCTGAAACGGCTTTGGACGAGATAGTGGGCCGCTATCTCGGACAAGGTGTGCCGATGGCTGAGACCGTGCCACAGGAGAAACCAAAGCCTGGTACGATGAATCCTAGAATCATGGTGCATGTTTCGGATGCGGGCGACAGGAATAAGGATGGTGGTTACAGTACTTTCGTCGAATCTCTCACAAATCCCATGCGAAGTGGACGAATATTGAGGCTGTTGAAGATTACCTGCGTTGCTGCGTCAGACTGTTTGTTTCTTTTTCCTAGTTCTGAGCTGTGCTTACGTTCCTGTCGCAGATCTCCCGCGAGTCATTGGGCATCCCATGAAGAAACGGGTAAAGAGGAATGAGCATGGAGTTGGAACGAGTACCGGCATTCGACGTGTGGAGAATCGCGTGGACATGGGTTCCGAGGTTCCGACCGGTGGCATCGAATGTGGGTGCTGCTGCTCGGATTCGGTACGGTTCGAGGAAATGGTCCAGGTCAGATTTCCTGAAGGAGTTCTTCGCTGCCTTGAATTACAGTGGTCTGATCTTCTCCGTGTTCCTTGCGCGAATTTAATGTATTGCGGTCTGTACCCCACTCCATCATGCTCCATTTGGACTCTTTCGGTTCTGACATGGGTTTCCGAGTCTTGCTGCAGTGTGCGGACGGGCATCTTTTCTGCTTCACCTGCATACGGCGACGGGTGGAGGAGTCTACGTTTGGCGGGGCACAGGCAGGCACTTCTCTTCCTTGCATGGACACGGGTGGCTGTCGAGTGTTCATTCCCCGCTCTGAGGTACGACGACGTTGCACATCAGACGATGTGGCTCACACTCCGGCTGTCATTTCTGCTAGGACGCCCTCGGCCTGGGCAAGGCATTTTAAACCTAGGATGCATCGAGGTTTTTCCCAGGGCAGATGAGAAATATACATCGAGGCCCTGTTTTCTCATCAAGTGATGCACACGTGCGAATCTTGTATGTCCCCCAGGTGAAACGAGCGTTGCCTCCTGATGTGCTTGCCACGTACGAGCGACGTCAAGCCCGAGATGCGGTTCTACAGGCAAACATCCCTGGATTGGTGATACTCGCCTCCTCTCTGTTTTCCAGCAAGAAGAAGCACTGTCGTCGTCTTGAACACCACACGCCCGATCTCCACCGCTGTTTTGTTTTTTTGTTCTTCCCCCGTGTGAAGGCTGCAACTGAATAGTGCGATGGTTATGCACAGGTGTTCTGCCCATTCTGCGACGCGGCATACGACATAGCTCCCGATCTGAGAGTCATGGAGTGTGGAAGTTGTAAAAAGGTGAGGGCAGGAAGGACCAAGATCATACCGCCACTGGTGAAGGGCTGTTGTGATCTGATATGCAGCTGGTTTTGAATTCTTTTGGATGGTCACAGCCAAGCTGTGGGCGCGGAGGGTGCTCCGTCGCGTAGGTGCATGTCCAGTTTGTCAAGCTGCGCTTTTTTTACTCTGGCTGTATTGTCGGGCTGGGCCGCCTAGATGTTTTGCAACAAGGAACGATGCTAGATAACGCACTCTTCGGTGGCCAAACAGGCATCCTGTGTTGATTGCAGGGCGCCGAGTCACATCCCTCTCCGATGTGAAGACGTTGAAAAGGTATGTCATCGCGGAACCACTTCAGAGTTTCTCGACTCGTTGCAAGTAGATGTTGCCCGAGATTATTAGAATACGATCGAAGGGAAATGAACCATACCAGGCATCCTTCACAGCCCAGGATGCTGGGACATACCCAATCACGAATCCAGTGTATCTCTTCGATTGCGGATATTGTCGGTACATGCTATTCCGGACAAGAGCACCTCGTTCAGCCAGGATATGCATGTCTCGTACCTGTGATCTCGGTCACTCCCAACTCACGACGAACGCCAGCTACTCGAAGATACGAGATATGCCCCAGGCCTCTTGCTGTGCGGTGGTGGTCCGCGCGTCTCTTGAAGCTGGTCACCGGACCAGGTTGTGTGTGTTAGGATTACAGTCGTGTTATCACGTCGGATTTTGTACTTGATGTGTGTTGTCCTGTCCACGTCCACGCAGGGATCAGCGACGGCGTCGAGGAGAAGCATCGAAGAGGTAGTTGAATTCTGGCCTTCGTTGACACCAGTTGGCTACATGATTGGTGAAAACTCATCACGCTGTGTGTCACATCTCCTGTGAGGATCATGCCTTGTCTGATACGTCGACCTTTCACTATCCCTGAACCCTGTGGAAGCAGTGACTAGTTTGCCGGTTGGTGCACAGCGGGTTTCCACAATCTAAATTTGATCTCCGTCTGCCATGCAGCGTATGACTGGAGCCCTCTTACGAGTATGCGCAGTTTGCAAAGCGGAGTTGTTGAAGGACGGGGGTTGTAACAAGGTGGGTGAGACGAGCTCGTGCCTGATTTTCGACTTGATGAAGACGTTGAAACCCTTTCGTTCTCGTGTCGGAGGTCTCCCCTTGTTTACACCATTGCTAATGTGGTTTGATTCTCAGGTCATGTGTAGGTGTGGCCAAAGCATGTGCTATGCGTGCCGACAGCCCATTGCTGATACGTATGCACACTTCTGCATGGTACACACTCGTCACTTCTCAACTTTCGTTTTCTGATTGCCATGAATGTCTCTCCTTTTGACGTTGGAATTCATCCCCTGGGTGCCTGGAGTTTGTCCGACGTTTGAGTAGACCCTAGACGGTTTTCCTAGCCGCTCTTGTTCTTCCGACTTGGGAAGGAGTGGGTGTGTTTCGGGTGCTAGAGGAATCGGTCTGGCATCAAATATGTGGAGGGTAGATGCGTCTGTATTATCTCAGACTCGAGGTGTTCGCTTGGATTCCATGGCAGCATGACTCCTTTAGGAATACTGGAAAGGGATGCACCAACTGCAAGAAATGTGGTCTATGGGAACACGTGAGTGCTACGAAACCACCCCCCCCCCCCCCCCCCCCCCCCCCCCCCCAAGTGTGATGCTGTTGGTGTGCTAGATTGCGAAGAACCGTGTGGGTTGTCTGTGGAGCCTTCGAAGAGTCTCGATTCCGAAACCTACGATCTTCCACTTCTCCCGAGTTGACGAGTATCCTTTTCATCACGTTTGGCAGGAAGACGAGCACGAGGTTGTTGGCGCGGCGAGGGAGTCGGCTATGGAGGAGTTGGCACAGGGTGATCCTAATCTCCTGAAGCGGACTATTGGGCCTACCCTGGAAAAGGTACCCCGAAAGAGACCCAGGTTCCCAGCGCCGTGATGGGTGTTGCGGAGAGCGAGTGCAACGAATGTGGATCGGCCATCCCTCTGTTTCAGCGGAGCGAGCTTGGGGAGCCGATTTGCGCTGTCTAGGATGTCCCGGGTCGGATTCGGTCCCCTGGGTGTCGCACTGGACGGAATCGGTCCCGTGCCATGTCCTCGACGTGGTAGTCGGATCCGATGATTTGAATTCAAGACACCGAGGCAACCCAACGCTCAAACCCCCACTCTGTGGACTGCGAGTGGTTGGCGTGGTCTCGTGGCACCCTAGACCTTTTACACCGTCATGTACAGTGAATCCATTATGAAAAATGAGGACGAACATTCGAAGCACCTCTGCTTGATTCATTGGCCGTGGCCTCTAACTAACACACAATGCATACATTTTCAGAATTCAACATCCGGGGACCTGCTCTCAAACATTATCTAGACACACGCACGGAAACTTAGGCGGGTCGGTGGCGCAGCGCGATGCATGGCAAACACCATCGAGATCCACGACGAGATGGGCAGCCGAAGGGTAGTGTCCGAGGAATCCGGCTCACCAAACCTTGGGCCGCTGCCTTAGAACCCATGTAGGCGTCCTCCTCGCCGCCAAGGACTAGATGCTCCGATGCCTGTGGAAACGCAAAAGCACATCGTCAGGCCCCCCTCGAACGAACCCACGTGCAGTTAACCAGATACACTCTCAGAGAGACTGCGGGTGGATCAAATAGCTCACTCTGGTGACTGAACCGTCGTCGCACCTGACCCAGCCACCCGCTTCTCCATCGTAAACGTCGGCGAGGTAGTGGGCACTTGGGGGGCCCCGATGGCGGACAGCCCCATGCAACCTGTACGAGGTGCTCACGCCTGCGCCTGGAGACCTTCCCCCCGGGCTCCAGAGCTTTTCCACCCCGCCCTCTGCGCACCACGGTCCCGATGGAGGGAGCTGGCCTCTTGTGGGGCGAGCCACTCCACGTTGGTGCATGGAGGGGTCGTGGATGTGAAGAGGAATGCGTCAAAATCGTAGGCAAGAATTGTTCCTTTAGTCCTTCGAGTCAGTTTCGTGGTAAAACATATCTATTAGGAATCAAAAGATATCTATGAAGAAATCACACTGGATGGAGTACCCGGAACCATGGTTCTGAGAGTATGTGCATTATTTCGTATTTGTATCAGGAATCTTTCACATAGGTTTGGGTTTTCTCGTACTTCTAACATTTTGAAAAACATGGAGTTGGTTCTTCCACCACTGCGAAGGGTTGATTGTTCTCGGAATCAGGTGTGATCGGCTCGCTCTTCAAAGCTTCGATGTTCCCGTGCGGCCCATAGCGAACCTCTGTGTCGACCACGTTGGTTGTGCCCACTCTGGTAGAGGACTCAATCCTGGGGCTTCGGACCTGGAAGTAGGATGTTTGCGTTTGGATGGGATATGGTGACCGAATGTATGCACTGTCATCATGTTCCCCCCCCCCCCCCCCCCGAAAGGATTTCAGCCGATGCGGAAGAGCTACATAACTCTCAAACGCCGCGGTTTCTTCTTGGTTAGGGGCTCTTGGCAATGCAAGGGTGTACAAAGTCACAGACCCTTCCTGAGCAGCATCCAGCACCGGCAACTCCACAGCAACAGCATTCTTCCCTTTCCCCTTTATCACTCCCTCGATGAACGCCAGCCGCTTCGCTTGCGCTGCACTCGATGCCGACTTTGAACTCCGAAGCCGGCTCTGTCCCCAACTTCAGGCGGTCGAGATTCGAACCACCTGCGTCAAGAGATCCACTTGCAACCCCAACCTCGACGCAACCGATGTCACCATCATCTAAAGATCATCGTCCAAAGCGGACGTCCCAGAGTGACAGCAACTCCTCAAGCTCTCCCATTGCCATATCATCTCTACCAACCGAACGCTCTAAAATTCACTCACAGCATGCACCAATGTAGGTCTACCCTTTTGTGTGGCTCAATCGGAGGCTGGGTGTAATCTCGTCTAGATAACTTGTTCCACGCTCTTCACTCTCAACACTTGGGATTCCATATTACGCTCACATTTCGCAAAAAAACCAGGCTTTTCTACGTGAACAGAAACGGTACTCCTACCGCACATCCCCGTGCAGTTCATCAACAAATCCAGCCGTCTTAAAACTGTACCAAGACTACGCATGAGACCGAGGGGCCACCTGGTGGAGAAAATGAGGGGTCGAAATCAAACTTCGTTCAGGATATCCCATCTTCCGAGATGTGCGTTCGCAGAATTCCACATTATGAAATCCCCAATTACCCAGTTCGCACCAGCATTATGAAAGAATCCCGCTCCCCACACCATCACCCTTCGCTAAACCCTACACGAAAAAACCAACCCTGGACCCAAAACCCACGTCCAGAAACCCAACCCAACCCGCCCCCCGCCCCCCCCCCTCCCAAGTGTGATGCTGTTGGTGTGCTAGATTGCGAAGAACCGTGTGGGTTGTCTGTGGAGCCTTCGAAGAGTCTCGATTCCGAAACCTACGATCTTCCACTTCTCCCGAGTTGACGAGTATCCTTTTCATCACGTTTGGCAGGAAGACGAGCACGAGGTTGTTGGCGCGGCGAGGGAGTCGGCTATGGAGGAGTTGGCACAGGGTGATCCTAATCTCCTGAAGCGGACTATTGGGCCTACCCTGGAAAAGGTACCCCGAAAGAGACCCAGGTTCCCAGCGCCGTGATGGGTGTTGCGGAGAGCGAGTGCAACGAATGTGGATCGGCCATCCCTCTGTTTCAGCGGAGCGAGCTTGGGGAGCCGATTTGCGCTGTCTAGGATGTCCCGGGTCGGATTCGGTCTCCTGGGTGTCGCACTGGACGGAATCGGTCCCGTGCCATGTCCTCGACGTGGTAGTCGGATCCGATGATTTGAATTCAAGACACCGAGGCAACCCAACGCTCAAACCCCCACTCTGTGGACTGCGAGTGGTTGGCGTGGTCTCGTGGCACCCTAGACCTTTTACACCGTCATGTACAGTGAATCCATTATGAAAAATGAGGACGAACATTCGAAGCACCTCTGCTTGATTCATTGGCCGTGGCCTCTAACTAACACACAATGCATACATTTTCAGAATTCAACATCCGGGGACCTGCTCTCAAACATTATCTAGACACACGCACGGAAACTTAGGCGGGTCGGTGGCGCAGCGCGATGCATGGCAAACGCCATCGAGATCCACGAAGAGATGGGCAGCCGAAGGGCAGTGTCCGAGGAATCCGGCTCACCAAACCTTGGCCGCTGCCTCAAAACCCCTCCGGCTCAGTCGTGGCTGGTTCATGCACGTAGAAGAACATGTAGGCGTCCTCCTCGCCGCCAAGGACTACATGCTCCGATGCCTGTGGAAACGCAAAAGCACATCGTCAGGGCCCCCTCGAACCAACCCACGTGCAGTTAACCAGATACACTCTCAGAGAGACTGCGGGTGGATCAAATAGCTTACTCTGGTGACTGTACCGTCGTTGCACCTAAACCAGCCACCCGCTTCTTCATCATAAACGTCGGCGAGGAAGTGGGCACTTGGGGGCCCCCGATGGCGTACAACCCCATGCAACCTGTACGAGGTGCTCACGCCTGCGCCGCCTGGAGACCTTCCCCCCGGGCTCCAGAGCTTTTCCGCCCCGCCCTCTGCGCACCACGGTCCTGATGGAGGGAGCCAGCCTCTGTTAGTACTCGGGGCGATTTCGATGACAATTGTGATCGGACTGGAATAGGAATCGGACTAGTTACCCCCCTCTGCCAGTCAATGATGTTAGTCTAGGCCGTGTCTCGGCAGACATGGAGGGGTGAGACTCGAGTGTTGGTCCGAGGAGCAACGAAGGGCATTGGATGAAATCTTGGGGACAGTGATGAGGCCATACCGATATCGAGGAACAGGGGGAACGACACAGGTGTAATGACTTTTCTGTCATTTCCGATTAATCGCTTCAGCTGAAGCACTAGCACGTGTGGTAAGCTGACAAACTCGATTTGTTGGTCTGCTTCTCGCCCTCCACACAGGTCACATTCTCGGGATATGGACGTGGACCCCTGCAATCATCGTATTCACATCGCACATGGAGAGAAATGAGGACGCCTCTGCGTTTCCGTTAAACACACACCAGGATGGACTGTAACCTGGGAATACACGTTGGAATCCCGAGCGTCACTGCCACCATGTACGAATTTCGTATCTGAAGCATGGCATCGTGTCTCTTGTGCACGCGAGAGGACGTCGGGTACGCACCTGAAAGTAGAGGCGCAACAAAGAGTCCAGGGTGAAATGTTCCGGAGATCCGCCTGACCTGCGGGCACCGTCACTCACACGTTCATGACATGAATCTACAGTCGACTTGGTTGCGATTCAAACACAGATCAGTACAGCCACTTGGAATGGACAGAGCAGATTCGGATGAGATGGAAGCACCCTCGAACCCGGCGACTTGCAAACAAGAGTACAATCGTTGAAAACAACGGGGGAGGCTGGACGGACAGGGAATTACCACTCGTCTCCTCCAAAAGCCAGCTGGAGGTCTAGGTGGCCCTCGTCCGTCGTCGAGGCCGCATGGCATGCAACACACGTGAGGCGATGTCTGACGTAAGACCTGCATGTTCACGACATCGACTGGCTGGTTGGAAATCGGGAGTGTGCACACGACAAGTAGTGAGACGATGAGATTATTGACGCCGCTGAAACGCACGTGACTGGACTTCGGTACTACCTAGTAGGACGCGTCTCAACCTAGGTCACTGACCAGAAATTCTGTGTCGTCGGGCACAGATCTAGAACTGTGGACGGATCAGCGTCGTCGTCGAACTCAAATTCAGCCGCGACGTCCTCTTTCACTTGGACGAGTAAGCTGGAGAAAAACTCATGCGCATCCTGCACGTCATCACAGTGGCAGGATTTAGATTGAAGGCTCGTACGGGAGTTCGTTTGCAACAGTCATCTGCAAAGCCAGGATCATGAACCCTAGACATTGCACCACGAAATACCTCCTGCGTAGTATCCGATGAGAACCCCCGGCCCAGAGGACTTTGATTGAACGCACGCTTCAGCTCGCTGGGATCCACATGATGTCCGGTGATGGCAGCTCCCCTCAGTTGGCGGAACACTCTGAGCAGAGCAGGACCGGTCCGAGCGGCCGCTGGGACCGGCGGTTCAGGGCCCTGTGAAAACATGTCGAAGGTCACGAGGAATATTGGCAGTTACGAAGGTACAGGATTGGAAAGAACCTGGTGCCATGAACCTTCGTGACGCGGACTGGAAAATACTCACCTCCGACCGATTCCCGTACCCCACATGTCGACCGAAGGCTTTCTCCATGCCGGTGTAAAAATTGTTCAAACCACAGAGACTCTGGATGATGGCGTTCATGTAGCAGGTGCCTCCCAGGTTCAAGAGCCTGAAATACCAACGGCTGTTAGTAGTGTACCAGGTCAATACTCGGAGTCGTCGACTTCCGTCTCCGTACTCTTGAGCTACTTGCTGACTTCTACAAATTTCTCGTCCCTGAAATTGGCGAGTGAGCGTTCGCGGTGCCACACTTACCCTTTCCTCCGGATTTGGGGAGAGGGGCCGCGGGGTCGACGTCCTGGGTCTCCTGGATCTCGCGAATCTCGTCCCTTCCACAGTACAACCAGAGGGCGAGCAACCAAGATCAGGCTCGGTTTCGAATATTAATACGGGACAGATAGCACGAGACGGTTGATCGACCGTACGCGACATGCCACTTGGAAACCGATGTGGTCATCACCCCTCCTTATCCAAGCCAACCCAGTGATGTCATGGTCGAACACAGTTGTCCACGTTTCCCTCGCATGCAGTCTGGCCGATGCTACTGGATTTTCTCCTCTCACTAATCTTACCGTGAGCACGGTCGGCGGGAGACGGATGGGGAGGCACACAGCGCCTCGCACTAGTGTCTTTCAACAAATCCTTCGTGTGGCCCAAGCCTTCGTGATCAGCCATGGTGCGTTGGAGAACTGAAGATTGGAACCGACTGGGGAACATGCAAGAGCAAAGGAATTGTCCGGGATCGTTTCTGGGAATCCACTCACCTTGAGGCCTCGAGGACCGCCCCGCGGTGTTGGCGGAGCCGCAGGCATCGGATAACCGTCGCTACCTTCTGAGATGCGAACTGTACCAGCACTTGATGGTCCATGTGGAGCCGGGCTGCTCCTTCCCAAGGGGACACTCAACCGCCGAGGATCCTTTGCATTCGGAGGAGGAGACACGTCCTCCTGGGCCTGTCCTCGCCGCTCAGAACGAAAATTAGGCGCGTACTACACTCGGCCCCGTGAACTGTAGAGAAGCTCTCCTAAGATGCTACAAGAAGTTCACAGATATGGTCTCGGCGTACCTTCTGATCCTTCCATCCCGAAACTCCATCGCTCCCGTCAGCATGCACTCCTTGGTCTTTCTCCTGAGGGGAACCGATCAACAAACGCAACGATTGTCAGCATGTACATCGCCCAGTCCCCCGACCATTGCGACCACCACCGTGAGAGCAATGCGAGCCAGAAAGCACCAGTAACCGACGGCAGACAGCTTCCTTTCATTCGGGGTCGCTAGGAAATGATAGACCACGGCTGATTTCCGGGGATTGCCACGGACCACCAAACACCGTGATCTCCTACGCAGCCGCGGGCTCGAATAGCCCACTTCATGTCTCAAAATGGAGTTACATTGAGATTCCCGTCAGCGAGAGAAAGAAGGCCGGGACATCCACAGGAGAAAGAGGATGCGGAGCACCGGTCACGGCACGGTTTAGGGTGAAGGGATCCCTGCCACGGTAATCCCCCTGCTATTGCCCCCCAGACGAATACTACATCCCCGACAGTTACTACCAAGTCTGGAAGAAATCCTGAGGAGATCAGTGCATGTGAACGTCCACATCAGGGAAGCCACCAGCGGGGACAATGTTCTTCCGGAACCGGTGCTGGCGATGGGCACACCCTTGGTCTCGGTTCCCAAATCCAACTTTCTCGCAGAATCAATCACAGTGGTTAAGGCTGGGCTTGCTCGTCACCGCGTCTAGGCGTGAATCACAGGAATGACGTAAATTTCATACTTTCGATGCTGGCTCCAGAGACTGACCGTGGGAAATGTAGTGCATAGAGGTTGCATTCATCGGTCTCCCATGGATCCGACAGACAGACTCGATGGAAACTTCACCAAGCTGGTGGACACGAATCACTCGGAAGCCAACAGTGCATCAAAAAAGAAAAGAGAAAAAAGTGGCGAGACGTACGTGGGTCACGGTCCCGCGTGGAGTTGGTAAAAACGGCCGAACCTTCTCCATAGTTCCCCTGGCGGTCTCCACACTTCTTTTGGCTGGGATGGGTGCGGGAGGACGTCGGGGGAGCAGGGCTGCACGGGGGGCCGAATGAGATTGGCGAGCTGATTCGTGAGATTTGGTATGCCAGAAAAAAATAGAAGAAATCAAAAAAATAATAATGGTGGTCAAGAGAAGACAAGAGAATAGTAAATATGAAGAAATACCACAAGAAAAATAAAAAGGCAGAACGATGAAATCAACCCTGTGTAGGTCGGTAGATACAACCTAGGTCCCACGAGATTTTTTTATTACGTTTTTGGCTTCCGAAGCTGTTACAGACTAGAGAAAACCCTGATCCATGCCTCCAATTCATTGAAATCAAGCCTGCCTCTCCAACTCACCCCATGATAAGGAAAAAAAAATGGACTACCCGAAACACTCCATCAAACTTGTTCTCCACTAGTCGTGGGAGGTAATTTTTTTCGGTAACAGACCTGGGCTCGCTGCGTAACTCTGTAGCTTGGCATACACCTCTGGGCTGATCGCTGCAGCGTAACTCTGTGCCTTGGCATACACCTCGTTTAGTAACCTCTCCAGCTCGGCAACCTTCGTCTGCAATGATTTGTGTTGTGCTTCCAACTGCCTCTTGTCCGCTTCAAGCCCCTCCACCGCTTGCTTCATGTTGGATCCCGAATTTCCACCGGAAGGAACCAACGGCAAGCTTCCTTCATAAAATCGTTCCAGTGTCGTAGGACCAAGATGCTCCCAACACTTTGTAACGAATTGTGATAACCTCCGCCGCAATTCCTCGGCCTCTTGACAATGTTTTAGGACATCCGGGATATCTCGGGTGAGGAATCCGTCGACGAGATGTCCCTCTCTCTCCGGCGCCAGGGTTCCGCTCGGTATGTATCCACGACCCCAGAAACCTGTTTCCAATGGAACATCCTCCACGGTATTGATATACCCCAGCAATTCCTGCAGAATTTCGCCCACATCATCGACAAATGTATCTAGACCCGCCTTGGGATCCGAAACCTTGTCGCTCAGGCGCCTGATACAATACGTTTGCTCCAATCGAAGGGGCGCTGGCGGATGTCCAAAGGGTGACCCGTAGGTTCTAAATAGTTCATGCACGGTGTAAGTGTCTGCGTATCTCGCAAACCACTCCCACACCCAACGATCAATCACATCCGTCACCTCCGGCTTCGGCATCTTGAATGAAAAAGATTGATGATATAACTTGGAATACAATATGTTCGAATATATGATTCGAGACCGAACGATGGAATAGGAGCACACAGTGAACCAAAGAACCCGAGTGAAAATATAATTTTTTTCCTGGGCTGCACACTCCATTATGTACAGAAACCCATCTCCAGATTTTAGAAAAAGTGAGCTCCGAGGCAACAGTTCAAGTGCGACTTTTATGTCAAAATTAGACGGTCTGGTGCTATACCAGATGTCGGAGTGATCGAACTAAAGATAAAAAGTTCCGGTGCGGGGGGCCCACTACTGCTGCAACCTCGTTCCAACACCCCACGGGTACCCACAGACACCGACCTGCGATCCCCACAGCAATCCCCACTCCGTCAAATCCAAGGTGGCCAAGCTCCCTGAACCCTGGCTTACACCCCGGCGTAAACCCTGGCTCAGAGCCTGGCTCGTAACCTTCAGAAAAGATGTCTCCTGTGGTTCTGAAACAAGACGCTGCCGAACGAACACTACCACTACCAGGGCCCCAGAGAAGCGTGGACATCAGTTTGAGATCGGTGGAGACGAGTAAGTACTAGAACATGAGGTGAATCCTGGCACTGATCGGGGAATGGTGTTGAAGAGGATGCACGGGGCAATGCAGGAAGGGAGCGAGTTGGTGTGACTTGGGAGTGAGGGACTAGTTGCACGCGGGGCGGTGGAGTGTTGTTGTGGCGACCCATGGGTTGTGGGGATATGGCAGCGTGGAATTCGTGTCTGCTGTGTGGTGGTGCTGAAGTTGGAGAGAACCAATGTACGAAAGCGTTGCTGGACAGGGTGCGGGTGATATGCACCGCAGGTGTACGGATAATTGGTGATTCACATGAAATTGGGCGTTGCATTACGTGAAATTGGAGTGGGACAATCTCTCCTCTGTTCTGGAACAGCGTAGTATCCTTTTCTGCACAGACAACTGAACCTAGGTGTGCATTGGCTGAGTCGAGGAATTCGTCCGAAAACAAGCCATGCAAAACACAGATCAAAGATGGCAGGGACGGGGAGCCACGTCAAAGCTCGGAACGCGCGCTTTGGGTTTGTACCATCGCGCCCTTGCGACTACGACTGATCATTACACGCTGGGTTCTCCACGGGAGGCTGAATTGGACGAAGCTTGCTGTTTTGTGTTGGGAGGATTACAGTCCCAGTTGACTGAGCTTGGGTTTCGATGGTTCCGAGGAAGTCGTGCTGTTTTGTGTTGGGAGGATTACAGTCCCAGTTGACTGAGCTTGGGTTTCGATGGTTCCGAGGAAGTCGTGCTGCAGATGTTTTCGAGGTAACGATCAATGAAAAGGAGCCCTTCACTTCTGTCGGGCCCTTCCGTCAATATCTAGAAATTACCTTTTAGTTACCCGGGTCTATATGCAGAGCTTTTGCTTCATGTTGTTTCAACACGACACACCCAAAAAAAAATATTTAACCTTGACCAAAAAAATATTGATACATGAGTGACATAAAATTTTAGAAACTTAGCTACCTAGTCCATGATTCCCTAAACACATGAATAAGAGTAGAATGATTACTTGGATCAAGTCAGCATTCTTTCATGAACTGGTTTCGCATACATGGTGTTTTACACCATGATTTTTGGGTTTTCATGAGCCTGGGTCATTTCTTCTTTGAGCATTACTGAGGTGAACACAGGGGCCATAAAACCAAAACTCCAGTGAGATCAACCCCTACCTACCATGTGATCGTTGTTTTGAGTGAACCCTAAAATTACCCGTCGCCCTTCGTCAAACCCTTCTCGCTCCGCTCCATGGGTTTGCTTTATGTTGTTCAAATATTTTAATGGGAAACAATTAATTTACTCATAAACCGTAGATAAAAATTTATTTTGGGAATAAATTATTGGATGAATGTATTTTCTTTTTTTTTATCCAAGAAACTCAGGAATTCCAAAGATGACAATGCTTGGGTGTATCTCAGTTCAAAAAGCATTCCAACAAATTTTGCTCAGAAAAATATCATGATTTTATGTGTAATGGAATTTAGGCGAACTTTCTTCGTTCTTAATCTCAAAACTTATAATTAGATATTCGTAACGGCATCAGTGAATCAGATTGTACTGCGGGAATCTGAAATCCAGACTTTGTGACATCCAAATGTATACCAATTCCAACATGTTCTTATAAATAATAGTTTCGGAACTTTTCTGTCTAAGTTGTCATTTCTAGGAAACCCACGCAGTGCATTTGCGAATTCATGATTGCGTATCATGGAACAGTTCTGAGATTCTTGATAAACCATCACCATGAATCTTGTTTTGAACGTTCAGTGCTAAAACTGTACGACACCGTGGACTGGATGGTAACGTTGGAGAGTCCCAGTGTTCAAGCAGATCTTAGACAATAGCAGCCCAATCAAGATGCCCGTCATTCATGTCTTTCTTAGAAAATAGTGGCAATATGATCTCCACTACTCGGGCACAATCAATAACTTCTATGCCTAGACAAATTTGAGCTAGCCAGGGAAATTGGCATATTCAGATGCACAATCTTGTGTCTTGATGTATCTTTATCGACATGCATCAAGTCAAGTTGCAATTGCATCATATGAATGATTCCACTTGTTCTTGATTTTCTTAAAGAATAGAAAATGCCTGTTTGCATGCAAACGCTGGCAGATGTCTAGAATGTATTTACGTGGATATAGTACTAGTGGGACCCGTGCTGTTGAACATCCTTAGGTTGGGTTGTTGAATGCCATAACATCCAACAGCATGCATTGTTGTAGATAGTGGGACCCCAGGAAGGCACTCCATGTTCGAGTTGAAGATCATGTGCAATCAAAAAAAAATCTACATTTTCTAAGTTGCATCACCAAAATGGGTCAAAATTTTACCTTTTTTTTTTTTTTTTCTTTTTCTTTTTCTTTTCATGCACATGGTATCTTTTACATAATGAAAACATGTAATGAAATTTGATGAAATTTGATGATGTTTTTTCTTTTTTAGACAGTACATTTTTTCATTAGAATGATGTAGAATTGAACTCAAAGAGTTACCACAAGAATTGAGGATTGCTGAAAATTCCCCAAAAAATATAGAAAAGATATCATCGATGGTCATATATGTGTAGAAAAAAATATCAAGATTTTTAAAATTATATATGGCATATGACATAGGGGTAGCAAACTTTGATCACACGTGTTCGAGACAATCGTATGGAATGCAACCCCCATGTAGTGGCACCCGTGCTGTTGACCACATCGATGTTAGTTTCATGTTGTGAACTTTTATGTTTTAAATAAAGAAACATATGATATCTGAGTCACTGTTCGGGAAGTTTCTAATACAATCCAGCTATTATCCCCTTTTCCATAAAAGCATTCGGTAATTTTGTATGATATCTACATGATACCTAGGTGATACCCATGTGATACTTAGGTAATATTTAAAAATACGAGTCTGGAAAAATCCTAACTCTTTCAAATTGAATCGGTAATTTGACAACTTCATTCGGCTGATTGACAACTCGCTGCCGGATCTCCCCGATCATTGATCTGAGTCATTCAATGTTGGAATAATGTGGTTTGAGGTTTGTAAAAATCCGTATAAAAATATCCACAAGAAAATTTGAAAACTTAGTGGGTCTGATATTAGCAACTCGCGTATTCTACTACGAAAAACTAACGCGGACCCTGGGTCCTACTTTAGCACGTTTGGGTGCGTCAGGAGCTTGTAACCCATGGGCTAAAAACACAGGTGCCGTGCGGGTTGGATACGAATGATAAAAAAAAAAACATCAGGAGACTTGGTGTTCAAAAAATTGTTATTCTGTCAAACATGCTACACAAAATTTAGTGAAATATTTGGAGTGTGTTAAAATCGACATTATGAAACCAATTGATTAAATATATAAATAAAAAGGCGTCGTCAGCAATACGTTTTCCAAACTCGGTGGGCCAGGCTATCTAGAATCCCGTACCGACAGTACTAGAAAAGTTAGCTGGTGATCAACTGAAAAAAACAAGAGGAGTCTGTTGGGGTCAAGAGCGGAGACGTCTCTTACTTGGCTCAGGGTTTGGATGGCAACTGGCAAGTATGTAATAGGGATTCGACAATCACACTGAATCAGGTGAAAACTGTCGGGTATTCTGTTGATGTCACGAAGTAGCGGATGACGGGGTATATCCGGCTATGACTCGGTCTACCCGTCTGCGGTGTGTTGTACCCCGCCCTTACCCTTCGTACAGTAGGTTTTCTAGTGTCCGGGTATTGATCCCGGGAAATCGCAGGGTCTCGGAGAATGGCGACGGGGAGAGCAGGTTTACCGGTGTGTGATTCGACCCTTTGCAACATCCGGGTATCAAACGAGAACCGGCGATGTGACTCGGGTTCTGGTTATGTGGGACATGAGAGATGGTAGCAGTTGAGACAATACAGTCGTAATACGGAATTCAAAGTATTTTTTTACACAAGGTTGGAATTCTTACAAAATTGACGCGAAGTGAACTCGGTAAACAACACGAACAAGCAGTTCATTATCCGCACAGAGCAGGGAGGTGAGAGTGATGGACAAGGGGATCATGTTCCTACTCGGTCCAGGGGCCACACGCCGAGACTTTCAGACATGGCAACACATCCTTGATTAATTCTTCGAATTTAACTCATCTCTGCCAGCCCTACTTGGTGACATTGTATGTCACTCTCTCCAAGACTTGTTCTGGAACAAAAATTATTCTTCTGTGAACCATGGCTCGTTTTCAGTTGATCCTCGGGAAGGACCCTGAGGATCTGGCGGGCATGCGAGTACTCCAGCCCCAAATACAAAAATCACAACCAACTTCAATCAGGACGCAAAGCGGATTCATTTGAAATAAATTGGAAATTAACCCTTTGCTCTCTGATGTTTTAATCGCTCTAGTGTCAGAGGATTTCCCGTACCTGTACTATGATGCCTTTTCTAGGAACGGTGACACCGTTCGAGTATAGAGAGGTCTCAGATTACCAGGTGTGTCGTTCACAGTGTAGACACAGCTACTCAACATCGTTTTTGCGAGTACACTGAGAGCCACCATGATAGCCTTCTGGAAAACCGACTTGATTTGGACAGGCAGTGTGAACTACTCATGTCCTATCTAAAGACCAACTCAATGCTCGAGGTAACGTTCAAAAGTCGTCCACTCTGGTGTCGTCAGGTTTAGAAAGTCGGAATGTGAAATACATATAATTCAGGTAGAACAGGTTTACAACTTCACATTGACTTGTACTCTCCGATGCAGTAGTCAGCAACGTGCAGACTGCTTCTGCTAAATTGAAAGGTCGATCGATTGACAGGTCTCTCCAAAGGGGATGCCAGGGGCCGGAAGAACGTATATTCTAACCAGCGACGAAGTCGAGTCTGGTTACAGCAGGCATCTTCTAATGCAACCTCCAAAACAAGAATGAGGACAAGAAGCATATGCACGAGAATGCTGTTTCATCTCTCAAGAAGTAGGATACCTGCACAACGATTAAGGACAGAATGTGGGGACAGAATATTGAGGACAGAATGTGGGGACTGATACCCAGTTGAATCACAGACAGCTTCGACTCCGAAACAGCAGATTCTCCAAACTCAACAGTGAAGCACAGACAGGTTGTAGTCGATTCGAAACCACTATGCCCACTCTATAGTGCACTCCAACCTCATCTTTTATTCATTGTGGTATCAGAAAATCCTGAATAACAAAAGGGTTCCATTATGCTATGTGCATGTCCATGAGATTCAATGAGAAAACGTGCATGACTAGGTGTGTTTTATGCGACCGTGTAAAAAAAAAAAAAAAACGAAAACCACAGTATCCAGTCTTGACGAACATTTATTGAAACGTGGTTTCAAATACAGAAAACAAAAGAGTGAAGCGTTCTGCAAGAAAATTAACACATCCAACGACAACGCGTTCCATCTTCTTCACTAGGATGTAACTCCGAACAGCAGCCGCCTTCAATTCTTATGTGTACAATTCTTATGTTCCTGAAACCGATGTCCCTACTCTTCCCATCTGATATATCTACTACAAACACACCTACACCCAGAACACAATCAATCAACACATTTTTTATTCCAAATGGGTTGCACTGTGATGCACAATCACGTTCCGAAGACACTGAGTGCCAGGAGTGACGAACTATAGACAGAGACAGTACAAGAGATAGGAAACGGAAGGAAAAAGAAAGAAACGACACTATCCACTCCGCTAACATTTACTGCAACCGGATTTCTTAATTGAGAGAACAAGAGAAGAGTTTCGACGAATAATAACAGTTGACACATTGCATGCAAACTGTGGCAGCATATATTTTTTTATTCGGTGACGCTCATCTGTTTATACTTGCAACGACGGTGGGCACCATCTTCTTCGCTGCGATGCGATGTGGCTCTTGGCAGCGGCCGTCTTCGATTCACATGTTTACGATTCGGGAAGCATCCCTCAAACCGAAATGCATACTCTTCCCGTCGAAATCTACTTCGGGCACATCTGGAGGATATTGGAATTCGAACAATTAACACATGTTTGATTTTCCGAATAGGCTGCACTTTGACGTACAATCACACTCTGGAGACACTGAATGAAGATAAGAACGGAACTACGGACACATACCTCCAATATGCTTACTACGCATGCCGTGGTGGATGATCCCACACGTGGTGGATGGTTTCGTCTGCAAGTGAAACCACAAAGTTCTCCCCCTCATCCGGTGACTCCGGATGCTCTTTTAGTCTATTGCGTTTGAGTCTATTTACTTCGAGGAAACGGTTCGCTCGGAGCCTCCATTCCCGCATCTGTATATTTTTAGGCCATGGCGAATCCATGGCATCCCCCCATATTGAGTCCAGACTGTCGTTGGGACCAAACTCGTCTTCCCTGATGGACCGTTGACACCTGAACTCGGCATACTCCAGTTTGTATCCATGAAATGAAGGATCCGCATCGGCCATGGCGCAGTACTCTTCATATTGTCTGTGTGGAGGACACCAGTCCTCGTCAAGTTCGTCCCCTCTTAGCTTGAACTCCCAATCGTCTTCATACTCTGGTCGCACAAACGCCTGCTCCGGTTCAGCGGACCCTGCGTGTCCACGTGATTGTGTCGAAGTTGTGTCGCCTCCATCCTGTTTTGAAGGCCAGCTTTCCAGATCCACCTTCTCCCTCGACGGAACCCATGATGGGCCTACGGGTCCTTCCTTGGCAGCAGCACAATCTGGATATTGAGTTGCTTCTAACTCCGGTGTACCATCTCGGTGACGGCATTTCTTCTCCCCCTGTCGCTGCTTCTTCGAGTGTCTCCTGTCCTTGCCACCACTGATCCTCTTCCCGTCCATTCTAACAACCTCCTCTCCACCGCAGCCTCCTCCCTCTGCAATACCTTGATCAAACGATCAGAAAAAATGGATACAATGTCAGTGCTTACTAGTAACAGCGCTGTAAAGTGTACAAGTCAACATGTACATCGCAACTTCCAAGAGAAATTTAAATATTAAAAAAAAAAAAAAAAAAAAAAAAAAAACCGGTAGAATGTTCACAGTGTGATGACTCAGTGGACATTTCTGATACTTGGTATTATATTCAGATGGTTTTCCTAGTCGACGGCAAGCATCCATGCAACAGCAGAATTCATCAGGCTCAATGTTTTCTACCGTTTAGCGGAGTTTTTCAGGTCAACTGCAAGACAGGACGGTGTTCTTCCATGAAGAGACTAGTATACGAGAACTATCTGACACCTTCTCACATATAAATATATAAGCTAGCTAGCAAAACAAGGCTCATCACAGCCAAGGAAGCCCCAACTAAGATTGGCCATATACCCATGTCCCCGCCACCATTAGCCATGCTCACCGCCTCCAAAGCGTCTAAAAACTCTGTTTCGTCTTCACCTAAACCTTCGGCGCTTCTGTAAACGCAACAGACAGAACATCGTAGTACTCTTCCCTCACAGTCAAGTGCAGCACCCCCCCCCCCCCCCCTCCCTGGCTATGACATACAGCACTTGCTCTCGCACACACCTCATTAAAAAAAAAAAAAAAAAAAGCCCCCTCGCTGCAACTCCCGAACCTCCTCCACCAAAACTCCAACGCTCAAATCACTTCTAGGACCACTCCCTATTCTCAAACATTCACTGTACAAACTCCTACCGAGTCACCAAACAACTCAAGATCGAAACATTTACCTCGTCGAAACGATTCGCCGCTCCACAACAACCGCCCTGCAACTCACAATCTCCCCCCGCTCAGATACAGAGAATAATTAACCGCTTCGACGACCCATCCACCGCCACTCAGTGCAACACACTCCTGCACCGCGTATTGCTCAACACCTGCAGCATTTCAGTGCGACTCACGTAAGAACTCGGACACCAAATGCATGGGAAGTGAGGCCAAATGCAACCGAAAAACTGTATGAAGACTGGTGATCGAATTGGATGCACTCTCGTACCTGGAAGAGATCACCGATGTTCACAACGAAGCAATCCGGGCGCGGTTTGACGGTAATCCACTCGTCATCGATCTGCACGGGTCTGCGGGCCGGCGACTTCGTCTCAGTGCAGGATGGTGAGCAGATACATGTCGGCCTGCGCGCGCAGGCCAATTGCGAGCGGCATAGGAGGCATACGCAGTCAGGCAGCATGCTTCCTGCGCATGCAGAAAAGCAGAGCAACGGAGATGGGGAACTGCAGCTTGCATGAGGGTACCCGGGCCTCCATGTCTACGTGTCGTAGCACGGGTTGTCTCCTCGATGGATTCCGGCGTGGAAGCGTCGAGTGAGACATCCATGCTCATTTGCTCATTTGTATTATAGATAGCGTTGCCGTAATAAATCATGGCATGACGGCTTCACCAGCAAGACACGATTATAGTACCTCCAGAGCAAACGGAAGCTTATTGGCGCCCCGCTCTCGGTAGCCAAAAAACTCTTTCGTAGCCCATGGTGTAAGGCCTGGGTTGCTCTCGGATCCATAAATTACTAAAGTCTTGTAAAAGTTTTTCCAGCACCAGTTTGTCCGTATGCACATATAGAGACGTTATTTAACCATCAATCGCTGATTGGACCGATTAACACCGCACACAGAACATTCATGTTATGTGCACAGACTGTACAAGTACAGAGAAAATCATGTGAGGTGAAATCAACAATGTACACATGACTTCTACAGCGGTTTGATTGTGACTTCTGCAACGGTTTGTTTGTGTTCCAAACAGACTCAACGGGGGGGGGGGGGGGGATCTCATTTTTCTGAGGTGTACCTGAGACAAATACCTTTGCATCCTCGAAGGCTTCTTCTTGGGTCGCACGATAAACAGAGACATGATCGAACTCATGACGATGCTTGGGCTTGTCATCTTTGCACGTCCTCGAACTGGTATAATGGGTTCGCAAGCAACTGCCTCTGTGCGAACATGCTGATTCTCCATGGGTTTAGGGTTCAGGACTACTAGACGTCGAAGCTTGATGTGTTCGCAAACGACATGTTCCAATGTGGGTCCATCTATGGAGACTCCAACAGATGCGAGATATGGAGGACCATGTGCGCCATGGTTATGATTTCTGCACATGCTAATTTTCTGTGCAGGATCTGCGCGCGTTCCTAGGAAAGCTTTCCACCGTCCTCAAATATTCTACAGCTGAAATGGACATTACTTCGAATGAGCCTGAAAAAAAAAAAACGTCACACAGGGTCCAATTGCAATGCAAGTAACGTCATTGTCGCTTTTCACAAGCTATGAAATTTTGTATACATATTACATGCTCAAGCAAATGTGTGCTCCGTCAAATGAACACTTTGGATCTGCATGAACCTGCTCTACAAAAATGAAAACCGGGTTTGAGTCAGACGAAGCGCAAACGCCAACGGTGGCATATGTTCAGGACATGGTATGACCTTGAGGCAAGAGCCACTGTAATTACATTGCCTCTGAGATTAATAATATGTTTCTATAAATATGTGCACAGTCACGCTAGCTCCATCCGCATAGTCCAAGCACACGAACGTACTAGTACCTTTCGCTCCAAGTCCACCATGTACTCTTCGAACAGCAGCTCTCGCTCCCGATCCTTCTCAACAGCTAGAAACCTCGGATCGTCTTCGAACATCCCTCAGGCCTTGCTGCTTCCAAGAATGAGGAACATCAGACAATACGGGAGTCATTAGCTCTAAATCGGACGGAACCTCGCATATCAACTCAGTATTTTGTGATACTTTGTAAGGATTACCGGGGTATCGATTTCAGAGGCATTGTTAATCATGCCAGTCGGAATCCGTTGTTCTGTTGCTTGCTTATGTTAACTTGCTAGTTTTGCACCTCTGTAGGAGGAGACCTAGCTCTGTGCCTCAAGTCGATGGCCTTGTCCACGCAGGAAGACAACTCGATATTGCCCGAGCAACTGGAGGCAATGGTTGCTCGTGAGTCTATCATTGTCAATGCCGTGTCCGACAGCGGTAAATGGAATGCGCCACGTGAGTTCTCAAATGGAGCTGACGCGTTGGAGGCTTACCAACGACAACGTCCGAGACTGACATTGAAAGAGTTACAGTTGCTTGGTAAGGGAGCAGTAAGCAAAATAAGGGACTTGCTCCCCAATCAAGGCTTTATTGGCATGAGCACGAATGGCACATTTTGTTACCACCTACGATGCAATCGTGGGCAATATAAGGGGACACATGTAGCAGAGGTGACCTCCGGCTATGGCCCCGGGGAATTGAAGGGTGGGGGCAGGGGACCCGGCGCTTACTGGGCGGGCAGCCCCATAAAATTTGATTTTATTTTTTTTTAAAATTAAAAAAAAAAAAATTGGAAAAAAATAAAGGCTATAAAAACCAAAATTCAATGAGATCAACCCTGGCTACCCCGTGATCGCTGCTTTGAGTGAACCCTAAAATTACTTGACGGGCAACGGGTCCTACCGGACCCGTCGCCCTTATTCAAACCCTTCTCGCTCCGCTCGATGGGTTTGAAAAACCTTATATTACATGTAAAGTGATTACAATGGATGTAAAGTGATTACAGTGTCCCAGGATTTACATGTGTCCCAGGATTTACATGTGAAGTAATCACACAGGATGTGGTACACATGGTATTTAGATCAGCCAGATTCGTCAACCTGACCTTACAGTTTCACCAGAAGAATACAGTTGAGTGAGTTTTTGAACCCGAAGTCCACAACCCCCGTTCTTAGTAGAAGTTAGCCTATTTTCACAGTGAAGTTGGTCATGTCCGCACTTAAACATTCCACTGTAATCTCAGATCGGGATTGGCTCCGAAGAACAACTAAATTTTGACTACGGATTTTAAGATACCATGACTTGTATCAGACCTTGACGGCTGATTGCCAATATGCATGTGTGTTCTCTACAAATCTGAAATTTGGAAGACACAGCGAAGCTTCTGCGAGGCTGGGTCGCACTTTCAGTAGACACCCGACCTTGCTACCCTAAACCGGGGCTCGGACCGGTCTTCAGTAACTTCAGTAACTTTCAGTAAGGCGACGAAGCTTGGAGTTGGAGTCTACTGGTTTGACTCCAAGAAAGCGAGAACCAGATACATGATGGAGAGCACTCTACATATATGAAGGATTGGCTGTGCTTGTCTCAAGTTTTATACGGGAGCGCTATATTGCGGTTTGATCGTGCTTCTTCTTCGATGCAGACATGGTTATCATCGAAAACTGGATTTTTACCACTCCCCGAAATCAAATGAGCTGGGGTTGTCGGATCATCCGATATTGTTATCCGGTTCGGCTTTTCAGATCACCTTCTTAGTTTTTGTGAAATACATTCTTTGGCCCTTGTGAATTCTTGGAGAAGTAATCATTGAACGCCTAATTTTGGAAGTTGAGCCCTACTTCTGGTGAGGTGCGTTATGCCCATAGTTGCTTATGATGACACTGCTGGTTGCTTGTAGTCTCTCAAGGATTCGGGCGTGAAGCTTTGTGCAGTCCATCCATTTTGTACGTTGGCTTGAAATTTGAGGTCTAGATTACTTGTAGGGATGCTTAGCATTGTCAAACTTCAGTGCTGCTCGTCACTCATCTTGCTCTAGTGTTTTCACGTTTCTGCCGAAATGAGGTACCACCATCCAAGTGAGATGAAGAGGTATCTGGTAATAATGAAGGACGTCGTAAAATCGTACAACTTGTACAAGATTGAAGCAAACTTCATGCCTTATGCGCACCCATAAATGGACTTTGCACAGCACACATCATAACGGCGCGTTTCAAGAGGATACAACTCCGTCGGACCATCATGTAACGTGGGGAATTTGTCCAGCCTTTGAGAAACAGAAAAAGAGCACGTCCAGAATAAGCTGTGTATTCCCGCAGCTTAATTCTCTTTCCCGCAGCTTGCCTGCTCCCGAGCGAGCTGCACATCCAGCAACCGAGCCATGTCAATAAGCCATAAACTTCACATTCGTTTCCTCAACAAACAGACCATATCTCATTCGACAGCACGGCAAAGTCTTTTTACTGTTGCAAAATAATGCAAAGCAGGTGTTGCAGTGATAATACCTCGACCTCGAGATTCTGGACGCGCTAGGTCTTTCTTCCAGCCCCAAAATTTATCCTTTGTAAGCTCTAAACTGATCTCTGGAACTAAATTAAAGTGATAAAGTCTTGACAAGGGTTTCCACGGATTAACAATCAACGTGTGAAATTAACCAGGGTCGGAGGCCATTCCGTATGAGTGACCATCCCGTATGAATGCTGATCAGTATGACATGTTTGCATATACAGATATTGGATTACACGAAACCACACCCTAAACCACTATCTCCTGGACTTTTGTAGATTTCAGTTGTGAAGCATGTACGTTTTGGAGATAATGGCGGTTACGGGGCTCTTTGGCGGGTTTGGGATCGTCTCTCCCGGGGTTGTGATGGAGGAAACCGAGCGACGCCACACCAGCGAAACCCTGGCCACCACGAAAAGGGGGAGGGCATGGTGCGGGCGCGGTGCCGATTGCCGATGCGGATTGGGGAGCGCCTCAACAACATGCGGGCAGGGCGAGTTCCCAAGCGGGGGGGGGGTAGCGCCGGGTGATGTGGCCAGCCAGGAGGTACCGGGGAGAAGTTGCAGAACATGCGGGAGGAGCGCGATGATTGCACCGGGGTGGTGATGGGCGGGCGCTCCCTCGTCGTGAGCGGCAACGGCACTGAGTCGCAGGGCAGGTTTTGGAAGAGCGACCCAGGGGACAGCACACTGGTGCATTGAGCTATGGCTGTCCGTGCTCTTATTCCATGCTCTCGATGTGCACGCAATGCCCGCACAGATTTCGCACCTGGGTGGTCTTGTTCACGCCATGATGGGACACGGATCCATGTGAATGCATGCTGTTCTGGGGTGCTTCTCATGTGCCCTTACGTGGTGGGGTGGTCGTTCTTCAGGCGACGAGGGGGAGGGGGGGGGGTGCCGGAGGTGAGATCATATTCGTTTGTAGGTGAGAGAGGCAGAGTCGGATGGAGGGGGGTTGAGTGGTGAGTGACTGATGGGTTTTTTTTTTTTTTTTTTTTTTTTTTTTTTTTTCGGTGGGGATTGAGGGGTCGCGCTGGGGGAAGGAGCAGGGGGTTCCGAATTTGGGATTGGATTTTTGGGAGAAGGTGAGGGAATGATTTTATTTTCTCTCGCGTGGGCGATGATGGCCTAGGTTTTAAGAGGATGGAAACATTAATTCTTGCTGAGTTTATGGAGAAGGGATTAGGGGTACGGGTGTGTTCGTTCTGTAATGTGTATTGTTTTGACCGGTGAGGTCACTGAGGTGATCAGGGCGCACTCACTGGGAGCCATGGGGCGGAGCGAAGCGTAGGCGGGCCCAGTGGGATACGAGAATGGGAATGGAGGCAAATGCAGGCGCTGAGCGGAGGGGCGCAGGGCAGCCAGGTCACCGGTGCGGGGCGGACGTTGGCGAGCGGGGAGTGGGTGCAAAGCAGCCTGGCGAGAGGAGGGAGGCCGGACATGGGGCGATTGGGGAGATGGACGCAAAGCAGGGTGCAATTGAGGCTGGGGGTGCAGGTCACTACTTTGACCTGTAGAAGGTTAGCGTCTAACCCTTGCCACGCTGCTTGCTTGTATTAATGCACCTACCCTGCCGAAGGGGAAGATCAATAAATATGCATTGGAGTTATTATAGTGATCACCTGGAACATGGATGCCTCCATGGTACTAACCCGGTGTTATTTAATCAGCAATCCAATGATGATACGGGTTATACGCATGTGGGGTGCATTAGTATGAACCGAAAATGAGATCGAGAGTTTACCCTGTATCCATGTATTCTTCAATTTTTTGCTTCTTTTGCTTCACCCATGTGCGCCCTACCATAGTAGTCTGTGGTTAGAGTTACCTGCAATCCACATTTTTTTTTTTTATCATTTACTTCCCTTCCTGTTCTCATCCTTGTATTCCTACCATCTCATTTCGTGTAAGCCTCGTCGGTCATTAACCCTATGATGTAAACTACATATGGTCAAATCTCTTTACCGATGCCCGCTAACAACTCCGTGTTGCTATCACTCGACTTGTTCATTTTTATTTTTTATTTTTATTCAACTCCTTTCCAACCCTCCTCTGTCTGTCTGTTTTTTTTTTTTGTTGGTATTATTCATGGGGGCTCACCCTCCGTCCATCTTATTGTTTTTTCTGGTTGTTTTTTTCTTTCACTTTATTCTTTAAAACTTTTTGACCCTGTATTTCTTCTCTTCAACCCCCCAAACACCCCCCCCCACCCACCCATCTGTTTTCCTCTAATCCCATCCATCTCCTTCAAAATGTGTGTGTTTTTTTTTTTTTTTTTTTTTTTTTTTTTTTTTTTTTTTTTTCCCACCAATCCCTATTGCTCTTGTCCGTGTTTCAACACGTTATGTTAACAGTGTTTTCTCAACCTCCATCCTGCTTATCGTTCGTGTTCATATTCTGTTTTTCACTTTTTTTTTTTTTTTTTCCCACCAATCCCTATTGCTCTTGTCCGTGTTTCAACGCGTTATGTTAACAGTGTTTTCTCAACCTCCATCCTGCTTATCGTTCGTGTTCATATTCTGTTTTTTCACTTTTTTTTTCCTCCAAAAGTATTTTCGTGACCCATACCATTATGACTATCATTCTCTAAGACAAATTGAGTTTCGGGTTACACACAGATGTTCTTCAAATGCAATGTTAGAACATGTAGCTCAGTTTTAATTAAGTGTTGTTATGTTGCGAGGGACAGTACTCTGCCATACCAGTAAGTGCTACCCGTCATCTCACGTCCTATCGGGTTATTACTGAGATTCAATGAGGGAGTGTGCCGATCTTCAGTACATGTGCCTGCTTGCTTTGATATGAAAGGCCTCATGGATTCCATGCAACACTAGTAAGAACCCCCCTATATCCCCCCTTCAAATATGTTCCAGCTCTTCTCTAGAGTACCATGTTTGTATTGTACACTGTATTTTTGAATCCCTAGTTCCTTAGAGAATACATCATTTGAGTTTGTAGCACACACTGTTCCACACTGCTTAGACACTGCATAATGACGTCTGCCCTGTTACAGTCATCTAACACTTTGACATGCCTTTCAGGGTGCTCTGACTAGCAATTGCACGGGGTTGTTGTGTATTGTGCTCGGCGATGACAGTGGCAACTCACTTTCATGTCAAGGCCAGAGAGACGAGGCCAAGGACCTATCCTCATACGCTATCGAAAACAAACAGGTGATTTTCATGCATGTTAAGTACTTTGCGCATCAAGCATATGGTCTTAGTGGCATCTTCGTTATTTTGATTCACCTACTCCTCTGTGAAACCTTGTTATATAGTGCTGAATGAGGTCCTGAAATTACACATCCTGGGCACGTTAGTCACCAAACCCCACTTGAACAGTCATGTGGCTGAGATTCTGAGCGTTCTAATTTTGCATTCACACGGCATCGAGACACATTTGAAGTGACAGTTACGAGATAGATTGATATGGTATCCAGTCTACCAGTTGCCCATCACTAGTGTCGATGATTGAGAGCCCTGACGTCTGACACATCACTTGTTCATCATGCACAGGTGCGAAGCGACGGATGAGATAATGTAAAGCTGAAGTGATATGGGCACTTGAGCAATGGTGATGCCGGGTCAGGTCGTGATGGGAGGGTTAGCGCTCCAGAGCAGTGATTATGGCAATGGAGGGGACTGCCTCTGTCCCGGCGGCCATCACGACACGTTCCAAAATGCAATCATCCCGAGTTCAGGTTCCCAGCCACATCTCCCCGTGATGCGTTCGAGTGGTTGTGGATATGACATACCAGTTTCCCTAAAACCCTAAACCCACGTTTATGATTGCTCTCATCTGTCGTGCTTTCAATCTGTGTGGAGCAGAAACATCAGGTTGCCTCGTTCGTGGAGGAGGAACACATGGTATGAATTGGGGACCCCGCTGTTGCAGGCCCTCACAATGGCTTCTTATTCCCGAGCACCAGCGGAGCTGCCTTCTCCGCGCGCGCCGTTGGCCACATCTCTCGGATAGAACAGGTTAGTCACCGCTTATTCACTTCTGCATTCAGCACGCTTGATTGTGTTCGTTTTCGACTTGATGTTAAGTTCTCTCCAATTGCCACATATCGTTAACTTACATTCCGGAATCTGACTTGTTTGTAAACCCTGTCCACAGCATTACCTCCTCCGAGGGGACGACATCGCCGGCACTTGGAATCAGCGTTTGGTGCTTCCGATCAGGTTAGCTTTCACGACGCGCAATGCACGACGGGTGAGATTGAGTGAGCTGATTGTTTAGGTCTTGTCTGAACCTCGGAGAATCAGGACTACCTCGAAAATGCGCGTTTTTTTCCAGTTTCTCTGGGTGGTGCTTCTCTCCGCAGCTTAGAGGTGGTTGATGTTGGGTTTTAGGTTTTCGAGGTGTCTCGTGCTTGTTTACATCTTTGCCTCGTGACTCTGTTTTTAAGTCATTATCCTCGCAATCTTTGGACATCTTGTGGTCTCCTTCAGGGTGTGTCATTCCTGCTTGATGCGATACCACGTTGCACTGTAATTTTCCGAGCGGTTGAGTATTTAGATCCGCGTCTGTTTGTCACCCATCTGGGATGTTTCTGCATGCGTATAGGCGGGGTGTCTCGTTCCCGTCACCTTCGCTTTTGATCATGTATTGCCTGCCGGAAACCCCTAAAACCAGCTTCAGTAGTCCTGAAACCCTAACCAGCGACTTCACTGTTGGTTGCAGGTGTTGAGTACGAGATACCGTGTTCCCCAGTGCTCGAAATTTGTACGCCATACCCGACTTTTGCAGAGAGATAAACCCTAAACCTCCCGCCTAGGGACACAGCTGGTGACACCAACTCGCAAAGGTATGTGTAGGCCTTGTCCATGTCCAAATTGCTTGCCTGTTATTGTCCTCCGACGTTGCATACTTAGTTGGTGAAGTTCCGCTGAGATTAAGAAGCCCCTGTTTCTCACAACTTGCTTAATGTGTCCTTCCCGCAGCAGAAACATGGCGTCTCTCCGTGAGTATCGCATTCCGGTGAAGGGGACGAAAGACTGGCTCCATATGGATCAAGGCCTCAACAATGTTGGGTACATCCCTGGCATTCGCGAAGGAGAATCTGGCTACATGGGCCGCAACATCGTCTCCGTGGACCAATGCGTCGACCAATGGGGCCCTATGGAGGGAGGCAGATTCCGCTATGACCGTCCTGGGAGATGCGAGTCACCGAAGATGCAACACTCGATGGAGCTGCTGTATCAAAAGACGCATCAACGCCCGATAGGCAAAGTGAAGGCCATCGGGTTAGCTTTTGCGAGGGGCTTGTTGGCTGAGAAACTCGGATACGCCGTCGACTGGGCAGGCTTTGCAATGAAGGCATGTCGCCGGGGGAAGAAGATGAGCCAACCCTTCGAATCCTTTGACGACCTTAAAGCTAAGTGTGCCAGGGGGGAAGCTAAGTGGCCCGAGAACGAAGTACACCCGGGAGGCGAGGCAGGTCTGCAGGGTGCCCCCGATGACTGGGAGATCAACAGGCATGCACGCAAGTTCACAGCCGCGAATACCTTCAACCTAGGTCGCTGGCTCCAACCCCCTCCCCCGACGGTCATCGAGCGCCCGCTATGGGGACAGACCAGGACAATCACGCCGCAGTCGCCATCATCCGACTCCACAGGCTCCGATGCCAGTGTCCACCACCACGCCGTCATTGCGAGGGGAAAGCGCAGCACCGGTAAGCCTTCCTGACACTTAAGCTCTATGCACTACGATGACATCAAATCTGTTTCACATCTTCGCAGTCCTCCACGTTCCTTCCACAACCTTTTATGATATAACTATGGACATGCCTCTGATGCAGTATGTGGTATTTCCTTAGGTACGAAGACGCCCCTTGGAAAGAACCGTAAGGAAATACGGGCAAGGACAATGGACACGTACTTCCAAGCGGCCCTATTGTCGACCATCGTCGGCGAAGGTGAGGTCCATACTTCTCTCTGCCTTGTAGTCATTATCGCGAATTGCCTGAAAGTAGATAGTCCTTTTCATTGATGAACTCCTTGCGAGAAGTTGTTTTTTGTACAGAAGGGGAATTTATTCGTCGAGGTCCCTCGAAACACTTTAGGGATACTTACTGCCTAAACGTTGTGTATGGTGTGCAGCCTCAGGACAGCAGGAACAGATGAAGGAAACGAGCCCGACAGTTGAGGACGAGGACGACAACTACTTCGCGCCTCCTAAACGCACTGGAGAGAGATGCAACGGTACTTGCCACGAGTTCCTGTAATTTGGATTTCCTTACTGTCATAGGTTCTAAGGTAGGAAATTGTGA